>BMAO01014888.1:0-74172 GCA_019973975.1 Trichonephila clavata
TCTGTCTGTCTGTCTGTCTGTCTGTCTGTCTGTCTGTCTGTCTTGTCTGTCGTCTGTCTGTTCCGGCTAATCTCGGAAACGGCTGGTGCGATTTAAAAAATTCTTTCACTAATGGAAAGCTACATTAACGGGAGTAACATAGGCTATATTTATTCCCGTATTCTTACGGGAACGGAAACTATACGGGTGAACGTGAAACTGAATGCCAAGATGAACGCCAAATTGAACGCCAAGCTGAGCTAATGAAGTCGTTGTTTTGGTTACTGGGTACCGATGCTCTTCATGAGACATAATAGTGTTACGCGCACATGATAATACGCTGACACGTGCCATAATTTTTTTTATGATAGTTATCTCACACTGTTCAGTTAAGTAGAGCATCGGCTGTTTCGGATGCACTTTTAAAAATAATAAATCAAGGCTTCATAAGCAAAAAGCAATGCAAGAAACAAAAAATTGATAAGTTTTACGGTTAGTTTTAATCCTTTCTTTTTTTTTTATTTACATTTTTAGTCACATTTAAACAATAGTTATTATAATCCCAATCTATATCTATACAAATAAATAAAATTGAAGTGTCTGTTTGTAATTTCAAATTAGCAGCAATTGTTTGTGGGGGCGGAGGTTTAAGGGGCGTTAGAAATTCCGATTTTTAAGTTATTAGACGTACAGTCTTGAAACTTAGTAAGCAGATTCCTCTCATAGGGTAGAGATAGCCTAAAAATGGGTTTCGTGAAAATTGCCCCAAGTGGCGTTGAGGGGACTTAAGGGGCATTATAGATAATTATTTCCATTTTTAAACTATTAGACGCACAGTCTTTATATTTGATAAGTAGATTTCTTTTATAGAGTAGAGATCAGCTATAAGAAGGTTTTGTGAAAACAGACTCTAAGTGGCGTTGCAGGGGAATAAGTGGCGTAAGAGATAATTATTTTCATTTTTAAACTATTTGACGCACAGTCTTTATATTTGATAAGTAGATTTCTTTTATAGAGTAGAGATCAGCTATAAGAAGTTTTGTGAAAACAGACCTCTAAATGGCGTTGCGGGGGATTTAGTGGCGTACTAGATAAATATTTTCGTTTTTAAACTACTTCACCTCCCTGCTTGAAAATTGGTAGGAATGTTTCTTTCATGGAGTAAATATCCGCTACAAAACAGGTTTGGGAAAAATTGACCCCCAAGGGGTGTTGCGAGGTGTTAAGGGCAGATATAAATAATTATTTCTATTTTTAAACTATTAGACGCACAGTTTGAAATTTGGTAAGCAGATTCCTCTCATACGATAGAGATACACTACAAAATGTGTTTTGTGAAAATCGACCCCTAAGCCGCGTTGCGGGGGTTCAAGGGGCGTTATTGATAAATTTTTTTTTGCATTTTTTATTTATTGGACGCACAGTCTTCAAATTTTGCTAAGCAGATTCCTTTCATAGTGTGCAATTCCCCTACAAAATTGGTTTTGTGAAAACAGACCCAGAAGTGGCGTTGCGGGGGCTCAAGTGGCGTTATAGATAATTATCCCCATTTTTAAACTATTAGACGTACAGTCTGGAAATTTGATAAGCAGATTCCTTTCGTAAAGTAGAGAACCGGTACAAAATGGGTTTCATGAATATGAACTACCAAGTTTAATTTCGAGAGATTAAGAGGCGTAATTGATAAATATTTCCATTTTAAACTATTTGATCATCCTGCTTGAAAATTGGTAGGCATGTCCCTTTCATGGAATAGAGTTCCTCTAACAAAGAGTAAAACGAAAATTGACCCCCAAGGAGGGTTGCGAGGGGTCAAGAGGAGTTACAGAAAAAAATTCCTGTTTTTAATTGTTAGACCCATATACTTGAAAATTTTTAAGCATGTTTCTTTTGTTGAATAGGGATCCACTAAGAATGTATTTTAAGCAAATCAAGTTCTGGGGGGGGGTGCAGGGGGTTACTTGGACGTATTGACAAAAAAAATTACTTTTTTCGAGCTACAAGGACTATAATAATGAAATTTGGTTTGCATTTTTCTTTTGTTGAGTTGAAATCCGCTAAGAGCGGTTATTTTGGAAAACGGCTCTCAACGGGATTACGGGGATATTGATAGTAAAACTTTTGTTTTTTTTTCTGTTAGATTTAGACTTGAAATTTGGCTTGCATGTTCAATTTACGGAGTAGAGATCCACCGAAAATTGGTTTTGTGGGAATCCACTTGGTTTTTGGGTTACGAAAGAGCAAACATCATTCTATGCTTCAATTTTAGAGATTTTTTAGAAAACACAAATTAGATGAGTTCTGCCCCTTTTTTTTTTATCAACAGGCGACAGTTACAGGTATAAGTATATTTTTCAATACAATCGAATTCTTAATGCAGGACTTAGATATCAATAATTTATACATATATATAAGCAGTAAAAATTTATAAAACATCATGAAATTCCCAGCAAAGCGGGCGGGTAACAGCTAGTATACCACTAAACTTTTAAATTCCGTTACATCTTCAAGTCTTAAATTAACCACCTAATTATTTCTCGGAATAGATAGACCAAACAGAACACTTCTAACCCCAGATCATTAGTTTTTATAGCCCATATGTCATCCTTAACTTTCAAGTATAACCCATAACAACTGGACATAAATGGTAAAGCCACTTAGACTCCGTTTTCTCTCAGCGTAAGGTATGTAAATTGCTTGCTGAATAAAACCGTTTTTTAAAAAGCTTGGTGTTGACTTGAAACACTAAATATATATGTTTTTCATCAGTTGCATCCTATTTTATATTAAAGTACTTAAAATTACTTAAATGTAAAAGGAATCATCAGTTAACTTGTGTTTTATATTTTTCAAAATAAGCAAAATTCTAGTTTTTAGGTTATGAGCTCATCTTCCTAAAATTTTAAAAAAAAAACATTTTTTGGTTTTCATGTACAATTTACAGGGGTTTTTAAAAAGTATTTTATTGTGGAAAATGTTATCCCTCAATTTCTTTTCACAGTCTTAAAACTTTTTACTGGTTTACTAGTAAGTAAACATATTAGTTGTGCTGTGTGTTTTAGGTTATTAACGCTTAAATGTTTCAAATTAATTCTGGCAGTTTAAAATTCCTTACAGAGTTTTAAATAGCTTACTATTTTATACTTATAACATTATGTGGTTTTATAAGGTTTGAAATTAATTTAGTTTTCACATTAAAAAGAAATCCAAACTATATATATTTCCCCCTTTTAATTAACCCAATAATTATTAGTAGATAAAAAAGAATGTTATGGGGTTAACCTTGAAGCAATATTTAACATTTTAATCAGAGTTTGCTACTGTTGCTATTTCCTAAGAGCTTGCCATTGCTTACTGTGACCATTCTAGTTTGATCTGTATTGCCTTGCTATATTCTTATATATTATTCATCAAAGGTTGTTTTGGAGATAAATGAAAAATCAGTTCTCTTTTTAATTTGCTCAATATTATTGTCATTAGACGCCTTTTTTCTTCACAGTACCACACGTATTTGAATTACTCATATACAAAAGTTAAATAAAGCCTGTTACCAATTTTGGTCGTATAACATATGTCCCTAAGGTAAGTAAGGATCCATGAGCTACATACAATTTTTCCCAATATTCCAAGATTTGGATATTGGAGCCTTTTTGTAACAAACTAAACTGAACTCAGTGGCACGACAGCTCATGAGGGCAAATGCCTACAGTGCCCATCTGTTTTCGGGGCCTTGGGCACCGAGGTGCATGATCAGATGTTCCTGTCAGATGGTCAGTCTGATGTGAAACCCCTAGTGTTTAGTTCCTAAGCAAACTTTATACTCATTTATAAACCCACTGAAGAGATGAGAGGCTGAGTCGACCTTTCCCAGCCGGTGAATTGAGCTCCTGACCTGTAATCTGAAAGTCTGGCACGCTGCCCCTGACCCATTGGGCTTCATAGTAACAAATCTGCTGAAAATAATAAAGTATTGCAAAAATCCAACAATACAAATGCAGCGAATAAAGGATTCTTCTTTGAAAGAATGTATTGTTTTAAATAACGTCTGCTTTACACAGAAAGAGGTTTTTGTGAATAAATATCAGTTTGGACATGGATACAATGTATCACTGAAAGACCTCCATATCGTGATGATTACTGTATGAGTTCTCCACGAATGGTCATAATTAGATTCATTATCGTTATCATTAGCAGAGTAACAATCTTATTAATAACTTGCTCATTTTCTCTCCAAGTATACCGCTTTGTAACAATCTATTTTTGCTCCAGTATTCGCCTATGGATAACTTATTCCTTATCGTAAGTAGGTAAACAAAAAGAAAGCAATAGTTTCTCTAGGTCTGTTCCGGCTGTACTATCATTATGATTGTTTTGTCTCCAGTATAACCTTTTGTTTTTTCAGCAGTGAAGTCGACCGTTTCTCCAGATATTGATTTGATTGATTTTTTATTAATGTCACACTCTAAAGTAACAAAAGGGCTTTTGGCGGAATGCCTAAAGAAACCAAGCTCATACTAAAAAGATTTTGAGTTGCAAACCGATCCCCCGTAAAACAATTACTCCCGCATTCAGCCTTTCTAGAACAAAATTCTTGTAATTTACATTTTATCTATACTAAAGGTTTACAAACATAAGTTTAAGTAATTTACATGTATTTTCAAAAGTTTAAGTAATTTACATGTATTTTCATAAGTTTAAGTAATTTACATGTATTTCCATAACTTTAAACACAGTTTTAAATTAAAGACAAGTACTACAAACCGGAATTACACCACTTCACAATAGTACAGTGGAATGAAAAATATACATAGAGTTGAAAGAACAACATAAAAAACAGGATAAAAGGGGAAAAAGGGATTCGAATTTTCTTACAAGGACATCAAGTGGAATGAAAAACTCCAAAATAAATGCACAGTTAACAAAATCAGACAAAAAAAAAATGACAAGCAAATAAACAGAAAAGTTCAAAATTTACCGAAAAAAATTCAGATTATGCATCTAGTTAAATGATGGCATTACTTCCAGTTAATACTTTTTCCTTTAATTTTAAATAGATGAATCAGTACCGGAAAAAAGGTAATTGAATATAGAGGCACCACCTTTTTTTTAGGCAAACTAATACAGTAAAAAAAAGAACCAACATTAATTAAAGGGTTTGATCATGGATTGAAGAAACAATTCTAGTGCATATATTTCATTTTGAATGAATGAAAGGATTTTTAATGATAGGGTGGAAATAACTTTTTTTTAGAATTTTCATATGGGGAGATTTAATGAAATTCTTTAGTTAGAGAACATGGCAACACTTTAGCAACAACTTGCATCTCCAACAGAACCGCAAAGACTGTGTTGGGTAGTTTTAACTTAAAACGTTTCAAACAGTAAAAAATAGGTCACGGTTAGTTAGGAACTGTGCAACGTAACTTAAATGGGGATTGATATCGATATTGGTTTTAGGTAAGAAAAATTTGACTTGTAGGTCAGTATTAAAGTTAGTCTACCAACTAACTCCCCCAGTCATAAATAAATTTATTTTTAAGAACAGATGGTAATGGACCTTTTAATTTTGAAACTAAGTCAAATAATGAGAATAACACCCGCATTGGTACCCTACTTTCAAAACTTTCACATCATGCCAATGTAAGGGTTTTGAGTCACGACAGATTGAACGGGCATCAGCCATTCAAAATGGGGCTCTTTTGTGATATCAAGACTCGAACCCGTGACTGTTTGTACAGAAATATTACCAGCATAAATTGTGAACCATAATCATTTTACTCGCCAACTATGACGCACCCACCGTGGCCACAATTCTCTTCGGCCTTAAACAATTAGAAATATTGTAGAACTTCTACGAAGATATATTTATTAAATTACTGATTGCTTTGTAGTGAAATCATAAATTATTTGTGTCTGGTGTTTTCCGAAGTCCATGTTATAGAATTCAATGGATTGATATTTTGTATACTGACATAGTTAGATTCTTCAGATACCACTAAACTTAGTACATTAAATTGCTTTTATATTTGTATAATGAACATGTATGTTTTCCATCATACATGTCTGAATTCATCTCTTTCACTAATCAATTACCATTTACTACCGTCAATTTACCGTTTTGAACTCCATCTTAAATAGAACAAAACATAAATATTTATTGTTAGCTAAAATACACATAGCTAAATTTCAAGAGCTTCAGGATGTAACACGTTGCCAAAATTGGTTCATTTATCTTTCTTCCTGCGTATATTTTTGGATTACTTCCTGTTTATAACTGTGATACTCTTTAAAAATAAATACACTTTCCTTGAGCCAATTTTGTTCTCATGTGCTAGTCAAGTGCATGGAATCCAACTCGATATTGTTACTGTAAATATAATATTTAATACGCGCTAGTGAGTGCGACATATTTATTGTTTTGCCATATGTAACCGGCGTTAGCTTCTGTGCTGCATTTACTAGATGCTTGCTATCATCAACAATAGCCTCTAAATTGTATTTAGTGGATGTCGATTTTAACCAGCGTTAACTCTGTATGCGCTTAGCAGATGCTGGATATTACTGACACTGTAGTCGTGTAAGGATTAATGGTTTGATTTGCTATGGCACTGATAAGGTACAGAGCTTTTGTAATCACTGTTAAGGCCAGATCACACTTCTGTGAAAGGCTGCTTTAGAACCACATTGGGATGCTCGTAAGTGTGAACTTTGATAGCTCACAGTAAGTGTGAGAGAGTCCAAGTGCATCTGGAAGTCAATCGGAGAGACAGCCCATTAACATGTGCTGGGGCATCGTAGAGTGTTGAAGCTTGTAAGAGTGTCTCTCTAGCGGTTGTGAAACTTCGTAGCGTATCGATAGTCCATGGGCTCCGCTTTCGGTGTCTATTGTCCCGCCAAAAAAAGCGACACGTGAGGCAGAATCGTTTTTGTTTGAACGTAGCCCAGGATTACTATTCAGCTGTTGGTCCTAGTCACCCTCACGTGGTGGACTTTGAAGCCGGTGATTGGTGTGGGAAATGCGCTGGTCACTTCTCTATCGGCTGGATAAAATTAGGTCAACGGTTGACTTTCCTTACAACGTAAGCGTCGGTGTGTCTAGTCTCTGATACTTTCCCACTCAAAACTCCATGACCGTTGAGACGTCACTAGTTCTCTAACAGAAGTGGAGACCACCTCAGGTTCAATGGAATCCCATTGAATTATTATCTACATATTCCAACAAGACCTTCTATAGATGAGCTTCTGTTAGTGATGTCAATGCAGGCGGTTCAAAATGCTGACAAACTGTTCTTAGCACTTTTCCTTATGGTACATAATCCATTTCTAATCTCTTGTCACAATCCGTTTAAAAAAATGGTTCTTTTTGTACAAGGCAGGCAAAAAAATATGTGTAGAGATTCGTCGGTTTCGTAACCTTCTTGACGTGGAATCCAATAATCCACCTTTCTAGAGAAATCCATCGCTTTCAGAAGTTTCGACCATTGTTCAATGGATGTTGAAGATTCCAGGCAATGCTTGATGATTTGGGAATGATCAAGAGCTTCTTCTCCATCAAGTGAAGGGGATGTCTGCATCTTGTCTGATCGAAAAAGCTTATGTCTCCTTCCCTGAACTTCAGAACCCATTAACAATAGATGATATCATCGATTGCAACCTCTCCTAAAGTATGGCGCATATTATGGCACTACTACCTTAGTGATTGACATACAAAAAACAATGTCTTAAATGCATTTTATTACGTGCTTTGTACTATGACATGCTTTGTACTATACTACTTACAGACACATTGTGCATTTATATAGTGGACGTAATAATTCCATTATCACAATATCATGTGCGACGTCATTCATTTGGAAATTTGCAACTCTAAAAACGAGTAGAACTTTTTCACAAACCTAAATAATGGTAAAAAAAAACCTGTTGTGTAATCAAATGTGATATTTTTCACAAAAAAATGATGAAAACGGAATCAATAGTTTACAGGGTGTTTATGCAAATATACAGAGATGAAAGAAAAATAATTTATTGTTGTGGTATATTTTGAAATTATAAGATGTATTCGGAAGGAGAAATTGGAAAAGAAAGGTTTATTTTACTTTCCCCATGTAAAATGTAATCAACTACCAACTGTACCTGTCGCGAGAAATTTATTTAACTTAGATCACAAAGAATATAGGGACTTAAATAATTCCCTGACTTAACAAGTTCTTTATTCAACTTCTCATCTCTGTTAAAGCAATTAATTTGTATTAAGGCAAGGCTTGTTTTCCTTTTAAGTTAAAAGCTTTATAAATTAATTTGTTAAATAAAAAGACAATCTACTGCTAAGTTCAACTTGTGAAGACGTGTGGTTTAATGCGAAACCTGGAACTACTTAAATTAATAAATTAAAATTAGACTTCTTCATTTTATTACTCTTCCTAAATATTATTAATTGAAAATTTAAAAAGTACCCAATTTCCTATTGTATTAGGTTGTCAAGTATGAAATGGAGCAAAAAATGCACGTAATTGAATCCGATTTTTTCCCAATAAAAACTAAGATTTTAAGAGGATCTGTTGATTTTTTTCAAACTGAAATATGCGTTAAAAAGAGGAAAAGATGTACCTTTCACACGAAATACAAATTATGCCAAAATGTGGCGTCGAAATGAGGTTATGTGTGCTCCATTTCATACTTGACAACCGGATACATAAGGTATCCGACTACCCTAAATTGTGAAATTTGCCAAAAACTGACAAATTTTTTAATGATTTTATTTTATAATCCATCTTATTAGCTTTATAAAAATACCAAGTTAATTATTTTCCGCTCACTAGAACAAAAACTACAAGTGTTTTGGTAAAAGCAGATGCAATTACTTTTACCAAGATATATGTCATACTTTAAAATGCGTTTTACTCTAAATGTGTGTGTGTGTTTTTTGAAAATGCTCAAACGGGGACAGCGATTATTAAAAAAGGTTTTGAAAATAATTAACTGAAATTTTTTGTTATGTTCTGCATAATAATAGATGTGTTTTAACCTTCAGATTTATCAGTCACTGTTTTACAAGATTTACAGTTCTTTATATTAACATAATCACTGCTTTTTTAAGCAGTTTCATATAATAACTAAGATAAAATGATCTGATTTTTGTAAAAATTAAAGTAACTCTTATCCTGAAATTCATTTCAAAAATTAATATCATCAGAAGTGAAAATTTGTTCAGAAGCTTTTGGTACAAAATAGGACACGTTTATGGTATTTTTTGTAAATTTTTACCTATTTTTTTTTATTTTAGTAACAATAATTTCTTTTTATCTTTTTAATTTTTGCATATTTTTCTTAAAATGTACTAAACAAATCTAAAAACCCCGAAAAAGTCTCCATATCTCCATTTTTTGTAAAAAAAAAGTTGTCGCAAATAGTAGAATACCTTAATTACCAAAAACTCATTTTTCTAAAGCTATGACAGAAGATAAAATTATATGAAATCCTCAACGTAAGCATTCATATACCAAAAATATATTCCCCGAAATTATATTCATATAAAGGATAGAAAATTCAATTTTATTAAGATTTAGAGTTAGAAAATGCTTGGAAATTTTCATAAATACGCCCACATGTCATCCATTAAGATTTTTGAAAAAGAATCATAATTTTGAGTTATATTTAATGTATTTCCTTTATTTTTAATTTATTTTTTATGTTGAAACGAAAATTCAGATTCAGAAAAGAAAGAGTTTTAATCCATAAAGTAAAAGTTTATATGAGTAAATGGAATGTATGTTTTAATTTTTTTTTAAACTTTTAGTTGGTTAAGATGGCAACATAATTTTTTGATGACTTATGTAAAATATTTAATGTATAAAGTAGAAAATAATATCTTATTTTAAGCAGTTCGATTCTTTTTTAATTAAATTCTTCGGTTGAAACATTAACTTCGTGTTTAAAAATAAGGTTTTTAAGGTGTGTGCATGTATTTTTAACTGAATATTTTAAAATCTCTTAAACACGTAAACTGTCTAATTTTTTCTTCACACTTAAGCCTTAAGTACCAAAATATTTTTTGAATTCATTTTATAAAAAATGTTGTATTTATTAGAAATGGCATTAACATACACACATTTCTTCAAGTTTTGATTTTTTAGTATATATATATATTTTTTTTTTTTTTTTAAAACGGAATATAAATGTATTTGTAACACTTGGTTAATCTTTGTGGAAAATTAATGATTGAAAGGTAACAAATACTATTTTTTTTCCAAATAACTTCTAAAAACACCTAAAAAAATTAACTTTTTTTTTTGTTAATAAAATATTTTTTTAACTTCTAATTTTGTTTTTATTAATTTGAAATATGTATGAATTTTGAGATGGTAAGAGAACATTTTTTTGCTTTTTTGTATTTAATTTACTGATTGAAATAATGGGTAGGATTTGTTATTATCTTTATCGGCACTAAACTATCAGCAAATTTTTCAAGTCTTTATTCTCAACCCTAATTTTGTAAGGTGCAATGCAATAAACAAAATTAAAACTGTGTGTATCGGAGGCTTTATGAAAATATTTATTGAGAAGGGATAAGATCCATCACTTTTCAATAAAAAATCATATTATTTGCTTTAAAACAGTGCTTCTTAAGCTTTCAATATTTGCGACCCAATTTTCAATCACAATTTTCATCTCTCCCCCTTATACAATTACAATGTATTGAATGCAATAATAATGTTCCTTGACGTAAAGTTACGATACGACATTAATTATACACCGTACAAACTAACATAAGTATTAAATTTTGTATACGTTACTTTTAAGTAATTAGTTTTAAGTATAATAATATAAGTATTACGTTAATTTTTTCCTTCTAATTTTTAAATTAAAACAGATTGCGAAATAATTTTTAATTAAATTTTTATTTCCTCTAACATCCATTTAGATATCGGCTAAATATAGAAAAAGAACTTAAAGAGGCAATTTTATTATATTAAACCTTCCTTTGAAAAGCTTCTCTGCAAAAAAAGCCCACGAGAGAGTCACTACAAATTATTAAACTTCTTAATTTAATTTTAATTTACTTCTTAATTACCAAATACACACTGCACAGTAATACTACATTTATAAGCATATTATATTAGTGTAAATGAGTGTTTTGTTTCCTTTCACTAAATTACTAATTTTTAAATAATATTTTATTTTCGACTTTTCAATATGCTCGCGATCCCCACGCAGGATTATTACGCCCCCATAGGTTAATGCGCCCTAACGTTTGAGAATCACTGTTTTTAAATATTCATTCATTCAAAAAATAAGAAGGCATTTAACTTAAACGTTTGTTTTAAGTTGAATCGATATTAGCCTTTGTTCCTCCTGTTTTTTTCAATCATTACAATTTTGTTTTACTTTTGCAGAAATAGCATGCACTATTCTTAAAATATGTCACGTTAACACTCCCTTTTGTTGGTTGAGGTGGAGACTCACTCATTATTAAAATTTCCGAAGGAGATATAAACCCAGCATGGAAGGAGAAGCCATTGAATCAAACACGAAAAGATGAGAAATCAAAAAATGTGAACAATTTACTTTACTTTAATTAAACAGACTAGAAATGACTACGCGAAGACAGGCTACAGTTTATGACATGAATCAATCTGTCAATATAATCCAGACAAGCAATTCAGGATCTGTCTCACTGACTATTTACACGTTATTCAGTAGTGACGTTCTTTTATGTTGAGGTATTTTTCTAGCTTAAAGTTCCAATTTGGTTGGACGTAATAAAACGTTTGGTAGAATAGACCTCGCAGATATTTCTTTGTTATAAATCTTTTTACGTATACCAAAAAAAAAATAGGTTTTACAAATATTTTAATATAAATATAGTCACAAAGAAAAATATAAATCATCCGGGTTTTTTTCTGAAGTTTTATTCTGAGATAAAGCTGATGTTTAAAAAATTTAGAAATATTACTTATAATTTCTAATACCGATGTACACTTCTTCATTTCGACTACAACAAGATTAACCCGCTCAGGACCGGGATATTTTTCCTGTTAAGCCTAACTCTATTTAAAAATTCGTAAAAAATCATTGCTGTAATAAAATACGCCGAATTTTACTGTTCATAATCGTTCTAAATTCAGATCACACCGGGGTGATCACGAATCTCAAAATGGAAAAAATGAAATCTCAGATATGATACCTTGGGCACTGAAATGATCACATATAGGATATCAATGTCCTGAAATGGTTAAGAACTAGCATAAAAAACTATTTTTTTTTCAATGCAAACAGTCCAGTTGAAAAAGATAAATTGAAAAAGAATTAAATTCTAAGACCATTTCTCGTTTTAAAATGACATGGGCCTTCAAATTGAATTACCATATCTCAAAATCTTAATCTACTTGGACAAATCAAATAAAAATCAATCACGACACTCTGTATTCTACCATTTCTCCAAAAGTATTTAAATTTTACTCGAAGAAAATAGTCTGGTATTTAGTACCTAATCAGTTACAGAATCCTCACTGAAATGTAAATCCTCTTTGCCATTTATAATTTTTTACTTTCATTCTATCTCCCATTACAAAGTATAAAAAGGAAAAGATAGAGTGCAATAATTAAGGTACGTGTAATAAGATTTTAAAGCTGGTATCCTAATCATTTCGCTAGAATTTGAATTGCTTTTTTTTATTTAATGCTTCCTGAATAGACGAATAAAATTTATCTTGAATGGTATAAAGAGTTTTGAAGTATAATCCCTTTTAACTTAAAATTGTTTCCAATTGATTATTGGATTTAAATCCAATTTAATGCAATCATTGTAAAGACGTTGAAAAGGATATTATATCTTTGAAATTTAATAAATGAGTAATTATTTCCTGAAATATAATATTGCATTCTGAGACAAAAAGAAATTGACTCGACAAGAAGGAATTGTGTACATACAAATGAAATTTTATATATAAGTGTTTTTCCATCCAATTTCCTAAGGGCTGGATTTTAAAAGCTAATGAATGAATAAAGGGATCTTCAAAGCAAGCAAATGATTTATAAAAGAAGAATTAATTCTATCTGAAATGCATTCCATTCGAATTTCCTTTCGTTTACCCACTTTCATTGTACGTTAAGGTGTATCGAGAAAAAAACTTCAGAACTTCAAAACCTACTTATACCGAAAAGGTGTTCTATGGTACATACGGTACAAAAAGTAAGGTAATAATAGCTCCGATGGGCGTGATAATTATCCTTGTGACTAAAAGTCCCTCAGAAGATAAGGATGATGATCACAGCATTCAAACGGTGCCAGCAGGTGGAGCTGGTTCTTCAGTAACTTAACTAAATTTCATTTGCAAGAGGGAAGCATTGACACAAACATGGTCCGCGATTGTAATAAGAAGTGTGATAAGATTTTTGCTTTTAAAGAAAAATTATCCTGCTGAAATTCATCGGACATTGGTAGAAGTGTACTGTACAAGAGTTATATCAGGAAGACAAATGTAGTTTTGATGCATGGAATTTGACAATGGCAGAATAAATGCGCGAGATGAAGAAAAAGCGTTTGCAGTGAGAGAAATTTAACAACCCTTTTTACAGTCCCGACTTCACGCCAAGTGATTTTCATCTCTTCGAACCTTTAAAGAAACTCTTGAGAGGTCAGCATTTCAGAACCGATGTTGAGGTTCAGCAAGCCGTCTTGACGTTGATTTCTACAATGTTGGTTTCGATGGTTTGATGTACCAATGGAACAAATGCCTCGATAAGTAAGGTGACTAGGTAGAAAAGTAATATGTACCTAAACCTTCAAACATTGTATATACTTTTTTTATTTCCAGAACAAACGTTTGTTATCTTATTTTTTGAAACCCCTGAGTACAGATTAAAAGAAAAATGAAATAAAAATTAATTTTTATGTTAAGTGCTAGAACAAGGAGAATAACGTATTTGTGTTTTTATCAGAAAAATTCGAAGTAATTTTTGTCCAAGGGAAACAGCATTTTAAGGGGTCCGACACATGAATTTTCGAAAATGTATCGATTTTTACTTTTTTATATTTCCTAAAACTTCAAACATTTCTGCTTAAAATGACATATATGACATAAGAAAATATCATAATTAGAAGTATTTTTATTAATTTGTTTTAATGAAGCTACTCCTTGACGCGCATCAAATGAGCCCTGCTAGGAGCACCTGTGTTTCCCCTTGTATAAGTTTCTGATGAGCACGAATCCATATGCTTTTCAAGTGGAAAAATTAGAGTGTATTGGGCTTATCCACAAAAGTTTATGGATACATATCTTTTGGATCTTAAAAGCGAACAGAGGGGGAATAAAGTTAAGCGATGGAAAAAGCCTAAGAGGTCGTAACCGATTCACCGACTTTTTAATATCAAAAATTCAAAGGTATTATGGTGCGGCTATTAGAAATAATATCAATGATCTACACAGCATGAAAACTGCTGTTTGGGCTGTTTATTTTCATCTTCTGTCTCCAAACGAGAGCCCTCAACATAGAATGTGTCCTCCGATCAATAAATGCCTGATGCAAGTTTCAAAATACAGAGCCTGAATGTAACGAAAGGCACTATGATCAAAAACACATACACCACAATGAATTGAATGAAGCCAATTTTTAAAGACCTAGGTGATCCTATGTTATTAAAAAATGTTTAGATGGAGAGACCCAGAACCCAAATGAATCAGTTAATAGCACAAAATGGTCACCGTCAGTGATACCAAGATGTACATTTGTGGAATTAAAAACTCTAAAATTAAGGGTAAATATGTCTATTGTACGGTTCAATATGAGTCATGTAGCAAAATTAATGATCTTAAAACGTGATATTGAACCAATTTATAAATGTATGCCGTGCTTAAAAAATCTAAATACACGTATGATTCGCGTAGCCGAACGAAAGCATCTTGAGACCCCCAAAAAAGACAAAATTGTTAAAAATAATGAAAAAAAGAAAACTACAAGGGTCTTCTGTATGAGCAGAGAGTAAAACAAGTGCTATAAAATAAAAATTAACACATTTTTTAGTAGAATTAGGGCTTTAAAAAAGCTTAAATATTCTAAGTTAGAATAATTTAATAAGAAATAGATATTACTTTTAACCAACTATGGATTTGAATTTAAGCAAATTAAATATTAGTTTGCAAAGTAATGCAAAATTTCGGTATAAATAATCAATTAAAATACTCAAAAAAGAAAAGTTCAGTTTTAATTAAATTTATATATATATATATGTATATATACAAAGAATAATTCAATTTGTGGGAAATATACTTCTAATACTGTGTATTTCTTTAAAATAAGTAAATGATATCTGATAAATGCAATTGTTTTTTATTGTATAGGGGAGAGCTTCTCCTATTATAACCACTGTATCTCTCAATCCCTTTATATTTTATAATTTTGTAGGCATTACAATTTTAGTTTCCGAATTTACTATTTTGCGAACGATAGATTTCAAATATTCGTAAAATTTATTTTTTGAAACTCTACAAACCTAGCACTCTTTATGTCTTTTGTTTTAAAAATAAAAACATTTTTATTTCCAATTTTGTTTTCTTACTGTGATATATTATAGTTTTGCATTGAGAAAACTATTTCACTTGCCCCTTTGTGACTTGAAGAAACCTTTAACTAATATATAAATATTCAGGGTGTGAGAAACTCCTAAGTCTCTGAGTAAGAACTATGATCAAGAATTGAATCAGAATTGTGTATAGTATTATACACATATATACATTCCGCAATAAAATACTTCTAAGAGGGAGTTTCCTTAATTAGATTATGCCTTGTTCATGAAAGTTCTTCAAATAAAGCCATGTATTAAAAGAAACATACCAATATTAATATAATTTATTTCTTCATCTTCAGATCCGTCGTAGAGTCTCAGGAGTTTTACGGAAAGAAAAAGGCACAGAACTTATGGGAGTAACTATTTTATGGATGATAACATTCGCTGCGCAAATGATTATCTGGAATGGAAGTTACGGAAAGTATTTTGATACAAGTTATGGATTTTCTCCGTTTATTTATTTGATTCAACAAACTTTATTTGGCGATATTTAAAGAGAAGGGATTATTTCTAGCTAGTAACATTGTTTGTTGCAATGAAGAACAGTACCTTAAAATTAAAAATTAATGAAGCTAAAAGCTGAATGAATAATGAGAGTTAAACAATATTTGGAAAAATGAATTGCTTATAAATTGCTTCTTTGTGTATGAGACTAATAATACAACCATTCTAACGGTAATTTTTAAAGTTTTTTTTTTTTTTTTACTTTTTTTATGAATAAATAATTTAAAATAATTAAATTATTTTTATTTAATTTTTTGAATTTTGAATATGACGAATAAGAGGTAATTAGTAAAAATTACTTTCATTAAATTTCATATTATAAATATAGATGGATAAGAGTAATAATATGATGCTGTCTTTTCTTCTCAATTTCTCGAACTTTTGATGGTATGTTTGATTTAATTCGTTTCTTCAACTTTTTTATATTCATGGGAACAAAACTAGACACAACAGATTTTATTCTAGAATTTTTCCTGAAATTACTAATCACTAATTTTCATTAACGATTATTTCA
Organism: Trichonephila clavata; assembly: GCA_019973975.1. Taxonomy (NCBI): domain Eukaryota; kingdom Metazoa; phylum Arthropoda; class Arachnida; order Araneae; family Nephilidae; genus Trichonephila; species Trichonephila clavata. The sequence continues at coordinate 16,566 of BMAO01014888.1, forward strand.
TCTCTTCTTTTTGTCAATTTGTCTTAGAAGGAAAGTAGTATAAACTGAGATTTTGATAGAATATATGTAACAAAAGCAAAATGTGATTGAATATACACTGGTGTCCAACAGTTAAGCATAATTGATAATTATGTGAATAAAGAAGGAACTGTAAATCAGAATGGCGGGAAACGTGATATGCGAGTGTAAAATGATTATAAAATAAGGAAGCAAATCAAAAGAATGATAATAATTAATTTTATTATCCAAAGTAGCAGTTTGAAAGAAAATTGAGCATAGCAAGGATTCACACATTAAAGAAAAAATGAAAGAAAATATTAAATAAAATACTGATGCTTCAGTTTAATAAGGCGTGTAGTCACCTCTGACAGGCAGGCACGCTGCACGGCGATTTACCATACTTGCTATGAGATGATGAATGAGTTGTGGGCTCAAACGGTTCCAAGCTACTTGGAGAGCTCTCTGCAGTTCTGTAACGGAGCTTGTTGGGTGTGAAAGGGCTGCAATTTGTCTCCCAAGCATATCCCATACATGCTCGATAGGATTTAAATCAGGGGAGTTTGCAGGCCACGACATGCGCTGGATGTTTTCCGTTTCAAGGAAGTCATCAATCAGCACCGCTCGGTGACATGGCGCATTATCATCCATGAATATGAAGTCAGGACCGACAGCCCCTCGAAACAAGCGAACATAAGGCTCAAGAACTTCGTTTCTGTATCTTTGAGCAGTCACAGACCCCGTGTCAAAGAAATGGAGGTCTGTGCGGCCGTCCATCATGATGCCTGCCCCTACCATTACTCCCCTTGAAGGAAAATGATGTCTTTCTGTTATGTTTCTTGGTTCAAAACGTGTTCCACGTTCTCTCCATATCGTTACCCGCCAAGAATCACTACTCAGACAAAACCGGGACTCGTCACTGAACATCACATTGGCCCACTCTCCCACACTCCAATGTTGATGTTTCAAACTCCAGTTCAAACAAGCGCGTTTATGCGTAGACTTGAGGAGAATGCAAACTGCTGGTCTTCTGGCATATAGGCCAGCATGATTGAGTCTCCTGTAAACAGTTTGTCTCGAAATTCGTATTCCTGTGGCGACTGTGAGCGCCGAACAAAGTGCTCTGGCAGTACTGCGCCTCTGACGTCGCGCACTTATTACTAGATATCGGTCTTAGCGAGGGGCTGTGACTCTATGTCGACCTGATACAGGTTGTCGGGTAACATCTCCCGTTCTTTGAAACCTTTGCCACAGTCTTGAGATCACAGACTGGTCCACATTCAGAATTCGAGACACTTCGGTTTGTGATCGTGAGGATTCCAGCATTCCAACGATTCTTCCTTTCGTAAACATGTCCAATTGGTGTCTTTGTGCCATCATTCACCTTGTTTGATGGTTAACAACGTTCCTTCGCACAGCAGTTGCACGAAACTTGTCTGAACTCCCTATGCTGCGTGAATCGGTTTCTCCGCGTTCCGACATGCGCCGGTGTTTCGCGCTGGACGTAGGCGACTGAAAAGTTTTGCATAAAGTCAATGTTTCTTCTTCGCCCAATTAATATCCTCAAGAAATTTGGAATAATTTCACGAATATGTACTCTACGTTTTTCGCATTTTACGATTTATGCTTAACTTTTGGACACCAGTGTATACTAATTACTTTTAAGTATTCTCGAATTTTATTCTCAATTTTTTTTAAGAGAAAAGAGGAAAAATACTTTGAAAATTATATTCAAAATTAGAGCAATTGAATTAAAGCAGAAATTTTTAAATACAATATAGCCCGATGCCATGATGAATTTCGTGGGCCTCGATCTGACTACGTTAGACAGGTGGCATTAGCAACAACAACAGCAACAAATAAAACTGTAATTTTATATAGATAGTTGTATTTAAACAAAACCAGTCTAAAATTGAGCATGTGTTGAGTATCATTCAAATTTAATTCTTCCACTCTTCTAAAATGGGACGAAAATTTTAGATTTTATTAGTACCTTACCTATAGATAGGCTCATTAGTTAACGACCCTGGTAAATTAAAATATATTATTTATGAAATAAAATTTTAAAATTCATATTTATAAATTCAAAATAGTGTTTTTTTTATATTATCTATTATTTGTACAGTGTAATTTCTTAAGACTATATACAGAAGAAATAATATAGTAAATAAAATAACAGAAGCATGGCAATAAATATATGTTAATTTAATTTTAAATAGAATAAATGTTGAATATCTTATACAAATTTTGAAAGATAAGTGCCAAAGATTTGTTTGCTGGGGCATGAATATTTAAAGTTGCAAAAAAAAGGGAGAAACGAAAAACAAATACAACTTAAACAATACATTGAGGAATCTATCACTTAAGGAAAATTTCAATATTTTAGAACATTAACGAAATATTTAAAACATTGAAATATTTTATGCAAATGTATTATGATAGTTTACATATACAATTATGATAATTCTAAACTTAACTTATAATGTGAAAGTATTTGATCTTCAAGTCATTTTACGCCACAAATAGGTTCATTCGGAATAAGTCAGATAAAGCTAAAGTTTAAATATATGCATACCTGATTAAAATAATTAGATATGATATTAAGTTATCGTCTTAGCAGTGTGTGTTGAATGTGTCTCTTAAATTACTGTAGTGTCATTTTATTAGTCATAATAATGCTTACATAATTTACATCCTAAGAAGGATTTCAGGAATGATTATTAGAACAATATTTTACATTAATTGGCTTAGAAATTTAATATTTTTAAAGTTAAAAAAGGAATTTCTCATCGGTGTTAAAAATACAATGATTATTTTTTTTATTTCTAATGGGCTGCGGGTCGGTATTTCATCATTGCAGACCTAGTACATTCCCGGAAGCTGATATCTCTCTTTAGTGCGGCACCATACAGGAGGATACCAATCGCCGCAGATAATTTTGAAGCTTAGTTACCTCCCTAGAGGGAGGCACATGAGCTCTCACGATGTGAACTTGTACTAGAAACAGATACTCTAGAGATCTTTTACATGCCGTATAATCAACGATTATTCCTGACTTTAAAATTACATTCAGGTTAAATCCGAAAAGAAAGGTTTAATACTGGAAATAAGTTAAAGAATTTTAAATATAATTCTGAAAACTATACATGAAATAATCATGATACGCAGGTATTTTTTACTTGTTTACCTATATATGTGAATAATGCCTTTAAAGCTCAAAAGTTGATTACAAAGTTATTTAAAAAATAAATATTTTCATACTGATATATATATTTCAAATATCATTCTAATTCCATAATATTCTGGAAAACTCAAAACAAATGTATCCTACCTTTTTGCCAACTTTTTCAAATAAAAAAAAATTTAATGTCGTCTCCATAATATTTTTTATAGAAAATGGTCAGAAAAATAAAGACGAGTAAAAAAGGGGAAAAAAACTATATCTGAAATTTAGTTTCAAACACTAGAATATTCCCTATCTGTAAAACATTAAAAGTATTTCTTAGTCCTCGATTTTTTAAAATGTACTTCTGGAAAAGCTTACATTGTTCGAAATCCTCGAATTGTACGTTTGGAATTTCAATTTCCTGCGAGAAATTTTATGCATCAGTAGATACAAAGAAAACAATATTTACCTATCAGTCCTATAGACATTTTTGGGTTGAAAAATTTCTTAACATAGCAGTTGCAGATGTTTGGTTATATTTTTTATAGAATGAATAGAAGATAAAGAGTAATCCCAATTTCATTTCCTTTTGAACACATTTTTGTACCAATTTTCCCCCCATATTGTTAGATAGGTCCTTTTATTTGAGATAAACCTCGGTGTATATAAAGCTAATCTTCTAAGAAAAATAATTAATTCTATGTTAAAAAGGAATATAAGAATATACCCATTCCTTTAACCCGGCACTACTCGCGCAGGGTGTGTCATACCCACCGTCTGACTTTTTCCGCGCTCTTTCTAAACCTTTGTTGGAAAATGGATAGTTTCTCGTGTAGCTTACTTTAAGGTCATATCCTTTGAGGGGCCTTAGCTTGTAGGCGAATTCTAAATATATATTTTTGGATATCACCTCTTCGGGTATGTCATACACTGCGCGTGAATCACCGTTACAGTTCTGAATGCATGAACACGTTTTAAATCTTCCTTTTGCTATGGCGTATATTGTAATTATGTTGAAGAAATGTAATATTTAAGTAATTTAAAAAATACAGTATTTAATAGATATGGTACTACAGTATTTTCGGATGAAAAAATTCTCTTCGCGGTTATGATGAGGAAAAATCAAATGAAGAGTATAACAGCAAGTATGATTCCTCCACTGAAATCGATCCAGATGTAGAAAAGAGGGACACTGTTGAAAATAAATTTTTTATATGTAGAGACAAAAAACATTTGAGAAGAACGTAATTTTAAAGGAGATAACTGGTAACCATCTTATCCACTTTCAAATGAACTTTTGAAAAAAAAACTTTTGCTGAACAAAATAAGCGAAAATAAAAAAGGAATTCCAAAATTTTAAAGTTTAAAGAATAAAGAAGTTTACTCCTATATGTTTAGTTTAAAAAAGATACACAGATTAAAAAAAAAATTAAGATCCAGTGAAAACATCGCACTCACTCACGCCGCGATTAAAGGTGTGTATAAACAATACACTGAACGACCTTATAAAAAGAACAGAAAAATAAATTTACGTGTGAAAAATGTAGTAAGCATGTTGGATTTCCTACTTTTCTTCCTTTTTAATCTTTGTATACAAATTTTACGGTAAAAACACAATGTAAACGCCCTTGGGTACGACACACCCTGCGCGAGAACTTTAGGTCGTTTTTTTCAAGTGGGTTAAAGTGCATGATTTGATTTTTTTTTTTATTGACGTCTTTCTCTAAAGCAATGTGAGGAAAATTGGCTACGAACCTAGTTATTCCGACCCATGGTCAAATGACGAGAACGAAACAGAGATAGGACTGAACTCTCCAAACATCCACAGCATGGCAATGTGAGGGCTTTGAGCCACGAATGTTTTAACGTAGTGTTTCTCAAATTGTGGGGATTGCGTGATAGCTACGAGAGGTGTGCGAGCGTATCAAAAAATCGAAAACAAAAGACTATTTTTAAAAAAATTATTAATTTACTGAAAATAAACAAACAAAACACATTCTGACATAATAAAATATAAATAAACATTTACACTGATATAATACACTTAAAAAGGTATTAGTACTGCACAATGTATTTATAGTTAATTTAACAATACTAAGTTAAGAACAAGTTTAATAATTACCAGTGATCCCATGGGCTTGTCATATACGAAAATTAGCACTTATCTTGATAATTTGTACGGTTCATGATTTATCCCTTTACTGCCGATTAAAAGTTACACGATTTGCTTCCAAATGCCTCCGTTTTCCACGTAAGCGCGAGTATGTGATGTATCGGGGGGGGGGGATGAAAAGGAATAAATGAGTAAAACCTTCCCTGAAATAAGTGAAATAATGCCAAGCTCCTTTTATAGCATTCCAAAGCCTTCGGAATAATTTTGTGCACAGAGAGGTCATATTTCGGAAAGACGTATATATACGTACCGGCCAATTAACGTTTTGGCTGAGTGAGACGTTTATATACGTCGGTGGCACTTTAGAGGTTTAAGTCATAATGTAGCTTTAGCGTCAAAATATAGTAATGTTGAATTCAATGCATTGTTATTGTAAGGATGGGGGAGGGGGGTGCGATGAAAATTATGATTGAATATTGGGTCGTAGATATTGAAAGCTTGAGAACACTGATTTAACGTACACCGTACATTGTGGGACTTCACTGGCACCAAGACTCTAACTTATGAATCCCGTCACGAATTCAGAGGATGGTCATAGCCATGAATTCGTGACTATGACCATCTGGCTAACGAGGCCACCTTAAAGTAAAAAATTCAAACCTGATAGCTTTCCTTCCACATGAAGAAAAATAAACGATATTTGAAGGTATGAATTAGACCCTTTCTACTGAAAAAACAATGTATGATGTTGAAACTTGTGACTTGTTTCGAACTTCGAGAATCGATTAATAAACTGTTTGCATTTGTAAACGATTTTTCCTGATTGCTGGTCGAGTTGATAAAAGGCATCTACTACCACGACTGAACTTATGCTCCAACTTGAGGTCTTTGCGCCTCGTTTTATTAAACGTGCGTCATCCTCTATGCACTGATGGATATTCAGGGTCATTAGATTTTTAATTCACGACTAAACAGAGACAAAGACACTCATGATTAAGCAAGATCAAAGTGGTAAAGGAGATTCGATCTCGGTACCTTTCGTAAGCACATAACATAACCGCGGTACTAAAATGATCCTCTTAGTATGGAGGTTGTTACTGGCTTATATATAGATATCACCTTCCCACACTTCCCTATTAGTGATTCGGTTAGACTAACGAACGATATCGTTGTTATGGTGAGCATGTGAGCTGTTGCGTCACTAGGATGTGATAGCTTGAGGGTTGCGTCATTCGTGTGAGACGGCTTGGAAGTTGCGTCATGTGTGAGACGGCTTGTTGATTGCGTCATGCGTGATGTGTTGTATTTGCAGTTGATAGATGGCGCTACGACTGCTGTGCGAAGGTTGCTATTTTTCATTGTTCAGCCAGGATCACCAAAGAAGGAGGATTCATTCTCTGTACCTTCCATTCCGTTAGCACATAACATAACCACTGTACTAAAACGATCATCTTTGTACGGAGGTTGTTACTGGCTTATATAGATACCACCGCCACAGGGGTCTTGCTGTCTAATGAAATGGTACACTACGTAAAATAACTCCTGATTGTCAAAGTGTTTGGTGGACTACATCTTACAACTATCTTGGACGTCTCCAGATACCTTTCAACTTTCCATCGGAGTTTAATTTGAATTGAACTCCTCTAGTTGAAAATAATTCTGTTCCAACCCTTGAGATTCTACATAAAATGCGTTCAACACCACTGCACATGCGCATGTCTGTTTGCAATGGTGACACATAAGGAACTGTTAACACCAACCTGCGGATCATTGAGTCCTTGCTCTCGGTCGACATGTACGAGGGCATTTCGAAAAGTAAAGATACAATGGCTCGCATTCCTTTAAAAAAACATTTATTTAGAAAACGTCAGTTACATCTTAATAACTGGATTATTTATTATTTTTCGACATCATCACCCCCATTATCCAAACATTTGTTAAGTCGGTGCACAGTCATAGAAAGTTGCCGCCTAGAACCCAGCGCTCACACAATTTCCTGTACCCTAACCTGACAGTTACAACTTTATAAAGAGTTGTCATTGACACTTCCGGTATGATCTGATGCAATTCTTTCAATTTGAGACATGTATTCGTTCGAATTGCTTCCTCCGTTCTCTGAAAAAGGGCATCAGAGATCACAGATGGCCGACCTGTTCTTAGTTCGTCATGAACATCGGTCCTACTTTCACAGAAATGACGACACCATTTCGTTACATTTTGTCGATTCCTAATGTTCCCATAAACAGAAACAATTTCTTTGTGAATATCCGCTGTTCGCTGACTTTTTGCATGAAGAAAACATACGACGGAGCGCAATTTGCATTTGGCGGGATTCTGAATCGGCGCAGCCATTTTAAACACGACCTACTCCAACCAGAATCAAAGTTGAAATGCCGAATGACCAGGAGGAGAAAGCTAACGGTTCAAAGTTAACATCTGTGTTGCCAACTTACTCGCCAAAACTTTTCTTTTCCTCTGGCGTACGCGTTGTATCTTTACCTTTCGATATGCCCTCGTACCTTCTTGATGCACAGCATAGTCATTGTTCACTCATCCCTGCCTACATCGTCGAATCACTTCAATCTAAATAGTGAGTAATCCTACGATTTGACTACTCAGCTTCCTTTAGTCCAAATACATATCCTCTCACAAAAATGGCATCTGCTCATACTGTTTACAATCAATTACGAATTAATCCACATTTAAGCTATACCTTAGTATTGAAATGCCCGTTGCAATCCACTGCATCTCCATGTAATCAGTCATTACCACCAAAAAATAACTACTTGCATTTTCTAAAGTGCGAGCGTACACATTATCGTGTTTTTTGGATTACTCCTTCTTGAGACGTACTCCTTATGTTAAAAAAGGGCATTCTGTAATTGATACTATAATCTCTTGGCATATATTTGATGAAGAAATGGATTGATTTCCTCTCCCATTTAGAAAAGTTTCAGCTTGCATATTATAATATTAAGCAAGAAAACTGTACGCACACAAATACTCTGCAGCATTCTATTTATAGAAGTAAATTCTAAAATTTTTATCTTCAAATTTCAAAATACAATTTCTTCTAAAAAAAATATAATTTATTAATAAATTCTCATGACATTTTTTTCTTCCATACTTTGAGAAGTAATAAAAAAAAGTTGTAAAAGTCTTAGTAATTTAATTTTTTTCAAAAAAATGTCATAAAAGTTTTGTAAATGCCCCGAGAAATTAATCTTTAAAAAATTAATTGCTGTCAAAAAGTTGTTGCTGCTGTCAACAAATGGTTTTCTTCTTTTTTAATGTGGGAAATTACTCCGTCTTGCATAATTATAAATATCCAGTATGCATATCTCCACAGAAGAAAAATTATATAAGACAGGTTTTTTTAAAAGTGCCTGAGCTAAATGTTTAACTTTATTTAAATAATGATCCTCTTTTAATAAATGATTTTTATTTTGATATTTGAATGCGGAAAAAAATTTGGACATTTAAACTGTCTATGTGTATGTATGTATCTAAATATTATTTAAGTACAAATTAGTTCAGACTTTTTTTACTGAGCAATTGCAGATGTACCCGTGATGTGCTTTTTTTCAATTCCTACAATTAGCTCAATTTCTCCCTATATTTATTTATTTATTTATCTTGTTTAAATTTTCAATCATTAATAAAATAGTTTCTATTCATCCAATCACGTTCAAATAATTTTTTTTTAATTTGAAGTGGATGACACTTGATGTTAATGCAGTTTTTTCAAATATTAATTCCGGTTAATTAATTAAATTATTTACAGGTTTTGGACACCAACAGAATCGTTTCAATTGTTGCAACAATGTAACGGTTAAAACAATGACAAAAGTTGGCGTCGAAAACCGGTTTTTTAGCCAAACCGAGAGTGCATTGTTACAATAATGCAGACAAATCACATGCTCTTTTTTCCAATTCCTACTAATAATTCTCTCTCTCTCTCTCTCTCTATATATATATATATATATATATATATATATATATATATACGTATTATATATATACATACCGAAAAATACAAATACTTTTAGATGAGAGTCATTTTAGGGTTATATTTGGTACCTAAAGTAATTCACATTACATAATCAATACTACTATTTTTTAATTTTTTAAGTTAAAATTATTTGTTCAATTTGGAGAATTACCAAATGTGAAAACGAAGTCATAGCATTGTTCCGAAATACCTTAAGAAATTTCCCTTTTCTTCTCAGGAGGTAGAATCCAAAAGGTAGTAAAACTTAATAATGTCAAACGAAATGTTACAAAATCAATAGCAATGGATAAATTTAAAAAAAACATAATAACATTTATATATATATTTGATGTTATTTCTAATTTTCAATATTTCATGACACTGAAATCACCGAGGACTCTCTAGCTGCAGAATAGAGCAAGATAAAAGCTTCGCAGTGAACAATAATTGTTTTTAAAACATAAATAAACAATAATCTGCCAGAATTTTCAAAAAATGAAACAAAATGGAGCTTCAAAAATAGATCACTACTGGATGGCTTACTTTGATTAATGTATAACTTTATTCCTTTAATAATGAAAATGTAAGTTAATTTAGAAAATTAAAGATGTTTTTTTAACAATTCTTATGATTAATATTTCTCTGCGTTTGATGGATTTTTTAACAGTTGAATGTTTAGGCATAAAATGTAAGCATTTTTAATTTAATAAAATATGAAAGGAAAGATGGTAATTGAAAATAACTAGCATTTTCTCGTGACAATTTTTAGAATTTCCGTATGTGGTGGATTAGACATGATTAAGGTATTGAGAAACGTTATGAACAAAAAGATTTTTTTTCGATTAAAAATTGATTTCAGAAGCGAAATTAATTCAATAAGTCCATTTAATTGTTGAATATTAATTCCAATTTTAAAAAAAAAATTGCACTCTAAATTAAAGTTTTAATTTCTAGTGTAATTATATAACTTAGATTTATAAATAAAAGATCTTAAGAACTTCGCATTTAAACACGACACAAATAATTACATGATCATTTCAATTTAAGAAAATATTACTAAATCTTTGTTTCTAATTTTGCAGATTACAAAATATAATGCGAGTATTGAAAGTATATATAAGAACTAAAATAAAATAATTCTTTCTTCATGGGGAAGATTTTCTTCTCTGACGTAAAAGCAAAAAGATAATCAAATTAAGTTTCCAAACTAAAGCATAAAAAAAATCAACATGTTCCCCAACCCAGCTCAATATCTACGATTGTTCCAGATAACCATTTATGCACTGAAGGTTATCCATGAAAGTTTCTCCCCAGAGCCTTCAATGTGTTCTTTTCATAAAACCATATGATTTTGCTTTTGGAACATAAGCACAGAAAAAGTATTAAGGATTATCCTGCTTAAAAGAGAATTTATATTGGTTTTCTTCTTGTATGCTACTTTATTTGCATCGCTTTTATGAACTAGAGTTAATCTAATTATTAAAAAGCTTACATATAAAAAGCCTGCTAAAGTATTCTTAAAAAATTACTGTAAGGATATTCAACGGCTTATGGTTTCTCTTTGAAAACTTATTAGTTCTGGCACCAGTATGTTTTTATAATGCATGAGAGCTTAGCAAAGTATTATGCTTCAACTTTTCAAATAGGAAACAAATACACTAGTATCATCAGTAGAAAACTCACATATCTTATATCTTGTATGCATAAAATTCCACAATTTGTGTTTTCTCTACAGAAGTTTTATGGAATATATTATTAATTAAAATTAAACACTAAAATTTTTAATAACTATTTTGTATTTGTTATGAAGCAATACAATTTGTAACCAATAGATATTCATTATATAAAACTAAAGTTCAAAACTAAAACAAAAAATACCATTTTCAACATACAACCATGAAATTGTTAAAAAGGGCTTTTACGACCAGTACAGTGGGCAAAAAAACATAGCTCAGTAGAAAAGTAATGCATATACAAATACCAGCTGTATGACATCAGAAGTAAGCCAAGGTACTCAAACTTATGAAATATGAGTACTCAATACCAAGGGAGCTTACGGTACCTAAGCTTCCTCCATTTAAAAATTGACAAATTTGTGAAGTAGTGCAGAGTGCTACTGAGAATTGTACCGCGGGCCACATTAGGCATGCGTATTATAGGTTGCCGACTCCTGGTCTTAGGTAATGCTCAAAATCATTATTCATGTCTAAGGTTGAAAAGATTTATTCACGATTAATTAGTTCCTTTTTTTTCAATTGAATCACAAGAAAAATCAAGCAATTCATTTCCTGAATTCATTAACTTTTCTGTGTATACATTTATTAAAAACGTGTCTGTGCTAGAATTTAATTTCATTTGATTTCTATATACGTCAGGAAATTAGAAGCATTCATTTTAATTTTAAAAAACGTGAATAATGTAATGAAATTAGAAAAATGTTCTCAAATGTATGAGAAGGAGTAAAATCTTAAGAGTCTTGAACAAACACTCAAGTATTTCTTTAATACTTAACACGTTCTAATTAAGAAATCGAATTGATCACGCACCACTTTTCAAAAAATGTAGAACAAATAAAGATGCTTGTTATAGAATTTAAAAATGCACTGCTTTTAATTTAATAGAGGTAAGGATGAAGCTGCTTTTCTATAAAAGAAAAGAATAATTTAGGGTTTTTTTACCATTTATAAGGTAGGAAAAAAAGGTAATCATTTAATATTCGAAATAGAAATAAATGCTTCGGCTTGTTCTTTTTTGAATTAAAAAAGGAATATTCAGTGATTTTCAGTTAATAAATTCTTTAATTTCACGTTCGTAATAATAATCAGTTTCATATTTTTTGTTTCGTTAAACAATGTTCTTCCATGACAACTCATTTAAAACTTAAGAGATTTTCTAAAAAAAACCTTCATTCTTTTTTTTAAAAAAATGAACATGAATATAAATATACAGTTAACAGGATTAATTGAAAATGGTATCGAATCTATTAATTTCTTTTATTTTTTTGGCATCAATAGAGTGTCAAGAACTTCACGTAGTAAAATTAAAATTAGTGATCAGTTATTTTAAATGTGGTTATTTATCCATAGCTTGTAATTACTATTTACAAGAAAATAATCAATTGTCTGATAATTAATTGTTGTTTTGCTATAGTAATTAAACTTTCAGAGGAAAAAGTTCTGCTTTCAAAAGCGAAAACTTTATTATTTTTTTTTAGACTAGTAAATGCAATAGGACAACAACAACTTATTTATTTATTTCCAATGTCATTTCGCAATTTTTAAATGATATTATTTGATGATGTGTTTTTATTTTCTGAATCGTTCCATATAAAAATACTGTATTTATTGATTTAATCACTCAATTTTTTTTATTTTAATACCTTCAGGATATAGCAACAAACATATCAAATTTGTTAGTTAAATCACATGGGGAATATAGTTCTTTTTTTTTATTCATTCTTACCATGAGTTTTTATTTTCAACATAACTTATGAGATTTTTAATAAATTATAATAGTTTTTTAATTTAAATTTTTTTAATTTCATAATTTTTTTTAAAATGTAGATTTAAATTAATATGTCTATCAATAAGCAATTTCACATCCATTTTTTCACTTTGGTAATTTAACAATACAAATACCTCATATTTGTTTGAATTTTTATCTCGAAGTAAATAAGTTAGTCAAAGGAAGTCATTGCGATTTTTTTAAGTAACTCTAAAATATCTATTATGTATGTAAAAATTTATAAAAAATTCATGAGAGTTTTTTAAAATCACTTGAGATTTATGGTATGCTGGGGTCCTATGAAAGCTATTTTAGCAATCAACTACAAAAAAAATATTTCTACTTTTCAGTAATAAACAAGAAATTTATTTATTTTGTACCTATTAAAACGTTTCTGTTGGAACTAGCGAGAAGTTTTGTCATTTTTCCCTATGATTAATGAAACGACATGTTTGGAAAACAGCTTTGAATAGTAGATTTCTATTTTCTAATAAAAGGAAGTTAGCTTATAATCACAACATGCAAGAATAATGGGAAGAAACACTTAACAATTATTATTGCATGCTATGTGCCACAATATAATCAAAATTTTAAGAAAACTATCATTAAATGTCAAAATTATCTTCTTTTGTGGCAAAGAGCGTCTGAATTCTTTTTGTGAAACGTACAAACATAAATTGCTTCATATAATTTCTGGAAAAGAGGACTACATTATTAACTCTCCTATCTTTTTTAAATGTACTATGATGGGGTTTTAGGTCAATTTCCATTCCCCATTTCTCATCATTTCACAAGAAGAATCAATGGTGAATTCTGAAACAGAGACAGCGACTAGACTGAATTATGATCAGAGAGAGAGAGATCAGCTGAATTAAGGTATCCGACTACCCTAAAATTGTGAATTTTACCAAAAATTGACATTTTTTTATGATATTATTTTATAGACTATCTTATTAGTTTTATAAAAATTCCAAGTTTATTATTTTCCGCTCACTAGAACAAAAACTACAAGTGTTTTTGTAAAAGCAAATGACATTACTTTAAGCAAGATGTCATACTTTAAAACGCGTTTTACTCGAAATATGTTTTTTTTTAAAATGCGCAAAAGGTCGGCGCGATTGCTAAAAAAAATTTGAAAACAATTAACTGAAATTTTTTGTGTACGTTCTATGTAATAGTAGAAGTGTTTAAACCTTCAGATTTATCAATCATTGCTTTATTACCAAATTTACAGTCCCTTATGTTAATATAATCACTGTTATTTTAAGCAATTTTATATAATAACTAAGATAAAGGGCTCTAGTTTTTGTAAATATTAAAATATCTCCTATCCTGAATGTCATTTTAAAAATGAATAACACAGCAACACATCAGAATTTAAAAATTGTTCATTAATTTTTGGTACAGAATGGGCCGTGTTCATTTTATATATATATATATATATATAGTTATATATATAGTTATATATATATATTTTTTTTTTTTTTTTTTTTTTTTTTTTTTTGTGAATCTTAACCAATTTTTTCCCATCTTAGTGCTAATAATTTCTTTTTATCTCCTTGATTATAGTATATTTTTCTTAAAATGTACTAAAAAAATCTAAAAACCACAAACATATCCCCATATCCCTATTTAAAAAAAAAAATGTCGAATGTAGTCGGATACCGTAATTTTTTACTTTTCATACCCCAATGCGTAGGGATTCTAAAGCATCATTTTCATCAAAATGAAAAGCGTTTCCACAGAGAAGATATACGGGGGGGGGGGGGATATGCCACACATATTTTTTGTTAACCAATTCCAACAAAAATAATTGAAGAATTTGCTAAAACTTATTGAGATGCTTTGTTCACCTCTCATTCCTTAATATATATTTAAAATTGAAAGAATCTTACATTTCCAAATTGATTCTATCATGATATTTGAAATTTATTGGTCAGAAATTTTGGAAAAGAAGCTTCTGATTAATCACTTTTTTGATATTCTTGATTTTACCCCTTGTAGGAAATAAAGCATATAAAGATTGTTTTTTTTATTGTGTAGTCGTTTTTCGTATCCCACATGATAACTGCGACATGTTACCATATGAATTTAGAAAAGAAGGATGAGTTTAAGGCTTGTATGTGAAAATTAACACATAAATTACGATGATTCTTATTCTTTTAGAATATTATTTTTCTACAATCAGCTTTCGTATGTAACACAGAGGTTCTTAAACTTTCGATCACCACGGACATCTTTCAGTTTTCACCTTTGTCACATCTTTCAATTTTTCTACGAGGCCTTTTAGAGTCTGTGAAAGAGCGAACATTACATGAGAGACTCCGCTGATCTCCTAGAAAGGCTCTGGGGACACTCATGGGTCGGTGAACTACATTTTAAGAACCCCTGGTATAACAAATTAATATTGTAAAAGTTAGAACTAGTTTCCATTTCTTGAAATTCTTATAAAGTATTATCATCAACTGTTTCCAAATTTTAGTAGAATTAGTATAATACCTGTCACCCAGAGGGGATAGTGGCTAGTAACGCTGACTGATATGTGCCGAAGTGCCCAGGTTTGAATCCCGGAGAAGGCGTGAAGTTTGTAAACGTGCAGTATCTGTGTGGCAAAGAGGCACTCTAAATATTCGGTTATCCAAAAGTACACTCGAGGGGTTGATGGTGGGTGGAAGAACCGGGGACCATCTCTCAAAACTGGGGTGAAATGGAAAAAATAGCACTGTCATCTGCATGACGCTCAAAGCTGCAGCCAAAATGACAGACGTAATCTAACCATTCTCACTACAATGAGTATAGTAGGCCTCAAAATTATTTACTATTAATCGGGTTGAACAACAGAATAATACTTATATATTCGAGTTGTGAAAAACTGAATTGTTTTTATATCAAATGAGCAGTTATTTTTTTTCAAATTACTGTTGCAACCAGTAGGTGTCATTAGAGTTCATTAATAGGACCTAGAAACTAAAATTAAGGCAAACAGTTTTAAAAAATTGAATGAGTATTTTTGACTTATAAAAAATTAAATGGGATAAACAATTCAGAGAAATCTCTAAAACGTAATGTGATTTCACATAAATTTCAACACTTATCTTCCTTTTGAATCCATTTTCCTTCATTATCAGCAAAAAAGTAATAATTTTTATAGCATCAAAATTGTATTTTCTAAGCACACAGTAATTCAAGGCATTTAGAGTTAATCTTTCATATTCTAAAACTTTAGAAAATATTGGAAAACCAAAAATTGAATTCAGATTATTTGAAGAAATGAAATTAAAAGAAGTACCTTTGTATAATACCAGGAATTAAATTACGTTTAAAAGGATGATAATTTAAAACAATTGCTTCAAATAAGCACAATTTATCAATCTTCTCGAAAACGATTTATTCATTCCTTTTGTAAGCTTCAAGTATTGATTATATTGAGTTCTGCCAACATTGGAATTAAACTGAATTTAACTTTAATCAGTCTAAGAGTAATTTAAAATACCAAAAGAAAAATTGGAGACCATTTTTTATTAGTTCAACAATTCCTATTGTACGAAATAAAGTTTAATCTAAGCAATGATGTCGTTTAGATATTAACTTCAATATCCTATTAAGTTCAACTAGATTACAATACGCTGTTTACTTTTTCCCTAATGTAGGAAGATAATGCAAAAGCTGGTTTCTATTAAAGTTTTCTAATCATCATTTGACATGAATTATCCAAAATTGGATTCATAAAATATTGAAATTATATGGAAAAGTGATTGAAGATACAACAAGGAATTTAGTTTCGTTTGATTATTTCAGAAATAAAAAGAAACTTAATTCGTGTACTATGTTAATTTAACTTGAAGTGCTTGAGATATTTCTAAACAAGAATTGGTTTTGATTTTTAATCCATTGGCTTTTAATATTTAGGAACTAAAACATTTATTGTTAAAAAGCTGATTTTGAATATCTGTGAATAATTTATTTAAGATTTGGATTTTAAAAAAAGTGTCATTCTTGCAGATAAATTATTATTTTAGCAAGTCTTGATTGCAGGGGGCTATCTCATGGGGGTTTTCTTTTGAAACTAACATGGGGTATTGTTCCTTAAAATTTTACTTGAAGTTTAGCTGCCACCTCCTTACAGTGGAAATAGAATATACAAATTAGTTAAGGTATAAAAGTGATTGAAAGAGAGACCTGAGGGTGAGAATAAATAGCTTATAGTTGGGAAGGTAGCAATTAACAGTGAGAAAATATTTTACTTCCAGTTTGAATATTGGATTCATTAATTCATTAACTAATTTATAACTTTATGCCTAAGCCCAGTTACTTTTGGGTTTAAAATTTAGTTCCATTTAGGAAAAATTTCCGACAAACTTATATTGGAGTCAGATTCCAGACATCATTACCGCAGTCAAAGCTTCTATCTTTTTTATGACAGCTGTAACTGAGGATGTTTATAAGTATTTCAGATAAGTGAATTTTGATCAAGGTTTAGTTTATCTTCCTTGTAACCTTGAATTGGAACAATATTCTAATAAAATCCTTGTTTACTAGTTGTGTTTGTCGTTATCTTTCTAATGGTTAGAGTCATGGCGACTACTTCTATTGTATGCTCGGGTTCGAGTCATAACCTCTCGAGAATGGAACTCGGAGTTTAGTACTCAGACTTTGGAGGAACCTTTACAGTTGGCTCAACATATTATCTCACTCTAAAATATGCAAAACTTAATTGGCAAATTTTTATTTGAAATTTTGTTAAAACTTTTGGACTATTATAGTTATTTTACTATGTTATATAAATTAATAAACTTCTCTATAAAAAGTATTTACTTTCTAATAAATGTATATTTCATGTATTTTCAGATACATTGACCTCCCAAAAGCTAAAGTATAACCAGTATCTTTTGTGTAAATTAAAATCAAATGCTTATAAAACATGAATTCGGAAAAACTAGGCTTTAAATAATTATTCTTTAGATTTTATTAACTTTGAACATTTTGCACAGTTTACTAGTAAAGAATTTTATTTTATGCAAAAGTTTTCGCACTGATTTGGGGGGAGGAGAAGATTAAATAAACGAACTTCAATATGGCTCTTTGGTATAATGTATTAAAGGTACGATTCTCTATACTCTCTATTAAGTTGTCAGTTATTGAAAAGAAACGCAATGCTCATACATTGAATAAATCTTGTTTCAACTCATTTAACGAATTCGAAAGAGAATTCTCAAAAGGCACCACCTGTCTACGTAGATAATTCCAAATATGAATTCATCTCAACAAGCTTGGATCGATAAAATAGACCATTATCATCCGTTGGACTTAATTCATTACCAATAGCACAAGTCTATAGGGTGACTTATGTAGCAAAAGATCTCACCCTTATATTTCTCAGTAGTCTTATGTAGGTCAGTGTAAGGCCCCAAAGAAATTGCAGCTCAACCAATGATTTGGTTTCCCATGCATTATATCTAAATTTTTCAAAGATGTTATATTAACAAACTCTGTGTTTATGTATTGTGTGTGTTACAAATTTTGTAAGTGCTGTGTACTTATAAATCGTGCGTTCTGTGCCCACCATGACTTTATATGTATTAAAGTTTTAAAACATAGAAATTGGTATTTATAAAGCAAAAAATTCAATTAATTTGGTCTATGCAAATATTTTTATTAATTTAGACCAATAATGTGGATTGCCTGCTTGAAAATCAAACGATATTAAAATGACAGTATTAAATACTGAACATGGGATTCTGTCTGGATTTTCAAACATAAGATGGACTTGTATTTTACTGTTTGTCAATAATTAACGATTATTTGTGTATTCTGAGACATTTTTATAGTATAAAACAAGGATGGCGGACCTTTTTTGAGTCATGGGTCAAATTTTGTTCATATTTTTCTTAGTATTAGCTCGTGGGTCACTAATGTCATTTGCATCACAGTTAAGTTTAAAACTTTATAACTGAGTATTTTTAGAGCTAAATATCTTTAAATTCAATTGGCTTAACGAGTAAAAATAAACGTTGTTTGAAGATTTAAAATTATTTAACAGGGCTAAAAGCTCTTAAGTGTTTGGTGCAAATGACAATGAGTGTTTGAATGAACAAGGAGTAACGAAAATTACATACGCTACATACACTCATGGACAAAAAAATTAGCGCACAAAGGAAGAGTCGTCAAAATGAAACGACATTTTACATACGTAATGACTACTTTGATGTAAGTAGATGATTAGAAAATCAAAGGAAAAGGATCATTTATTTCAGAGAAAAAGGCAAAAGAACGTAGGATTAAATACCCTGTTGAACCCCCTCTAGCGTGAATGCATGATGCGATACAATCGGGCATTAACGTCTTGAGACATTTCGTTCCATATTTGCTGAAACTTTACCTCCAGTTCGTTCAAACTCATGGGATGCCCAATTCGCCGTCCCAAATGATTCTAGATATGCTCGATTGGAGACAAATCTGAGGATCAGGCAGGCCAAGGAAGGGTAGTAACAGTGTGGAAAGAGTCTCTTGCCGTGTGAGGCCGAGCATTGTCTTTTTGAAAAATGGCTCCTGGGAGCCGTTGCATGAGTGGCAACACATATGATTGCAGGATTTCAAGGACATACCACTGGGCTGTCATTGTGCCACGGATCAATACTAGGCGAGATCGTGTATTATAGGCAATGGCGCCCCATGCCATAACACCAGTGGTGGGAGCGATTTGTCACTGTAAAGCAAATGCAGGATTGAGAGCTTAACCACTGGGTCTCCACACACGAACACGATTGTAATCACTGTTGAGATTGAATCTGGATTCGTCGCTAAAGATAACCTAGTTCCATTTCGCTGCAGTCCAGTTTCCTCGTGCGCGTCACAACTCCAAACGGAGGCGTCGGTGGGTGGGCGCCAAGGGCAGCACACGTAATGGGCGCCGCGAGGCCAAATTTCCTTCAGCCAGGTGTCTTCGTATGGTTCGAGAAGACGCAGGGACCCCTAGTTAAAGTGCTACCTGCGCCTCGATGGCGGCCGATGAAGTAGTTGGCCGTACGTGCTGTTCCATTCCGCATTTCTTACGATGTGCTGTCTTCTCGACGACTGGTCTGTTGAGGGCGTCCTGAGCCTTGTCTTCTTGTAAATGACATCTCTCGGATTCACTGGTCCCAACACCTCCTCACAACACAATCAGAGTGGTGTAATTGGCAAGCTACTCGCCTAGCTGATCACCCAGCTTCCATCATGTCTATGATTCTCCCCCTCTCAAACTGCGACAGCTGCTCATATTGTCTTCGAAAACAGCGTAATGGCATGTCTACCTCAGCGCTTCCTTTGTAAGCGATTCAGCACACTCAAACAAGCTTTGGTTACCTGTTTTATACTCAACGGAGAAAGACGTTAAACGTCCTCTACCTTCTATACGTAATGCGCAATCACGCTGCTTTTCTAATCATTTGCATATTTCCCTGCATGTACCTTCATGCCACGTTTCGTTACGATCCCGCAATTATTTCTTGGTGCGCTAATTTTTTGTCCATGAGTTTTTATTATGAAGTATTATTTATTAGTATATAATATATACATACAAGTGCCACCTTCCTTTGCATATTTTATGACAGAGATAATTATATATATATATATATATATATATATATATATATATATATATATATGCCAGCATTTTTTTTTTATAAAATGGAAAAGTCTAGCACTGTTAAAGTTGTCTGCAGATATATTCCATATTTTATCAAATTATTCGGAAGAGTCAAAAATGAAAATTTCTGGGATTAATAACTTTTTTTTAGAAATATTTAAGATTCTTTTATAATTGAAAGGAAAAAATTTACTGTTACAAATTTACTCCAGACATATCTTAACGATATTATTTTTGGCGAGATATATACTTGTTATAAATAAGGAATTAATAATTGGGGTAAATTATTATTTAAAAGTGATTTAAAATTAAAACTTTTTAAAAAAGGGATAGTTATAAGACATTAAAGCTAAGATCTTTTTTATCAAACGTGGTTACTGCCGTGAATCACAACAATTTATTTACTGAAAGGTATTACGAGCATATTTTTATTAATAAAATGAACAAAAAATAATTCAGTAATGCATTTTCAAACGATATCCGAAAGAAAAAGTAAAGCGATTTTAATGCAATAAAAACGTCAGCTTCTCTCTCTCTCTTATGCGAAAACGGTAGGCAGAAGCAAAGTAATGCTTTGTAGACGCAATAAATACGCCAGCTTTCTAAAATGAAGACGGTGTCTGCAGACAAAATGAAGTTATGCGTCAGCATCCTGAGCAAGAACAGTTTTCTAAGACGGGTAAAGATGTGCGTCAGTACCTATAATGAATGAAGGTATCCAAAGACAGGGCAAAGGTATACGGATACAATATAAACGTAAGCTTCACAAGCGAGAACAGTTTCCAAGACAGGGTAATGCTATGAGACAGCTTCCTAAATAAATGCGCTCTCCAAAGACAAGGTAAAGCTGTAAGTCAGCATCCTAAATGAGGACGGTCTTTAAAGACAGGGTTAATTGATGAGTCAGCATCCTAAATGAGGACGGTCTTTAAAAACGGAGTAAAAGTTAATGGATACAATAAAAGCGTGAGCTTCCAAAGCGACGACTGTTTCCTAAGAAAAAAAAGCTATATTAATAAAATAAAAACGTCAGATTCTACCGTTTTTACTCAGAAAGGATTTAATGATATAATCGATTCGCTATTGTACAGTATTAGTGAGTTTGAACTTGTTTTTAGTTATTTTCAGACAGTTTTAAATGAAAAAAAAAGTGTTTGATGTACCTCAGTAGTGGTATAATTTATTATTTCACCAACATATTTTTATATAAAAGTAATTTAGCTATATTGAAGGCTGCATATCCCGTTAACTTTATCTAATTAAAAACGAACAACTATTTAAGTCCGCACAATCAGAAGTAATTTCAATTCTTCAAGCTTTTAATGTTCCACGGCATACTCGAAATAGTAATATACTAAAATCTAGTCTTCGCTCTTTTGGTCAATTTCATTTTTTAAGGTATTGAATTTCTTTTTTCGTACCTTAGTTAAGATTTTACTGATTTCACCCAATGGGAAATGTGATAAACCTGGTAATGACTCAACAAATTTTCTTAAAAAAGTAATAATTGCGTGGTGAATTCCACCTCTATCAGGCAGAACTCTTTTTTTAATCGTAGTAAATACCTAATTTCTACAGATTTATTTTTAATAATAATTTCCTAATTTTTTTCACTTCCCATAATGAAGTCGCTTTTTTAGTATTTAATTCTTCTCTCATCCTCACTTGATTGTTTTATTTATTTTAATTTTTTACTGCTTTCGCATATTTTAATTTCTTTTTCTACAATCATTTTGAAATTCTTCACATTCAATTTCCCTCTTTACTTTTCTTCACCGTTTTGCTTGGAAAATAAAGGGAATTTCTTTTTATTCCTCTTTTTAAATCGTTTTAAATGGTTGTAATTCTACAGTTATCAGTTGTTTCCTCAAGTTTCAGTAAGATTTTTTTATTCTTCATACTTCGCGAGGTGCGAGGCGGCCATCTTGAATATCTACATTCCATCTGTAGCTTATTTGGCGTGATTTTAATCACCCTTAAGACTGTAGCAGAATACAAATAAACTAGCGTATATTTAGAAGAATTAAATATTGCACTTAAGAAAAACGTGTACACTTGAAATAAACAAAATATCTTATAACTACTATATTTAGATGACCAGAACACAGTAGTTGTGTTCAAAGTTATGGCAAAGGAGTTTTACTTAAGTAGACGCCCCCCCCCCCATGAATACGAATAAGTACGAATCTATATAGTGTCATGCAGTTCCGTTACGTATCTTATTTCGCTAAGCTCGATAGTGTTTCGGGTACTTAACAAACTTAATAGAGAACATGAATCTATTTTGCATACACAACTTATAATTTTCCTTTCCATTTTTTTACTCGCGGAACCCCTTTTCCGTGTTTCGGGGAACCCTAAGTTTTCGCGGAACACGGTTTAAATACCATTGGCTTAACGCATTTCACGTTCCCTGTCAAGTCTATTTCTATTAGAAGATTTTACAAAATTTATTGAAGAAACCAATTTTTCACACGAATTTTTGTACCCAAACATCGTTGAAAGAGCATACATATTAACTAGTTTTTTCATTGACATACAATTATTTGATAAAAAATCCTATACGTATAATATAATGTTTTCAATTTTTACTGTGGGCTCAATAGTATCTGCAAGATTTTCACGCAATTTTTCTCCTTCTACTTCAGAAATCACATCTTCAAATTTTGTTTTCCACACTACGCTGCTTAGAAGTTCAACTAATTCCATTTCTACATTATCGATACCTAGCCACATTAATTCGGATAACACCATTGTTTCAAATTCTATTTTGTATGGTTATAAAATAAAGCGAAATGTATTTTCCAAAATGTTGAATTCATTGAATCTCTCTTCAAAACCTTGCTTTATTTCCAGCATAATCATTACATATTTTTTAATTGCATTTTCTTAAATGTCCACGGAGTTTTCGAAAATTATTGCGTTTTGAAAATGTTTTTGTAATTGAGGAAAATATTTCATGATTTTCATTTCCAAATCCTTAGTAAAGATGTCAAGTTTCGTCATAAATATTTAACTATTTTCAAAAATTGTTAAAACAACTAGTCCGTGATTTTTATTCAGTTCATTAAAATTCTGAGAGTCTCATAAAAACATTTAATCAGTTGATTAATGTATGTTTGATAATTCACCGATACACTATTGTTTTTTCAATTAAAAAAGATCTTAATTTCTTCTATAAAGCGATGAAGGACTTCACCGAAAGTAAGCTATAGCACTTTATTGTATGTCAGAATTCCTGAATATTGGCATTCAATTTCCTCTAAGAATTATATAAATTTCCTTTTATAAAGAGCTCTTACGTTTATAAAGTTAATTATTTTTATAACAACTGACACTACAATGGAAAATGTTTTTAAATTATGCTTCGCACATAAAACTTGCTGGAGCATTATACAATGAAATTCAATCAGAAAATGTGAAATTTTTGCTTAAGATGCTGAATAAATCCAATGTGTGTTTTCCCTTACCATACTAGATGCACCGTCTGTTGTTACAGGAACTATTTTCTGAGAAAGTCAGTATCTATTTCATTATATGCAATATCAAATTCTGTAAAAATATCAAGACTGGTGCACTTTCCTTTCAACGTTATTAGTTTCATTAAAAAACACACTCTTCTTTCATTATATTTCCAAACTTATACCGAGTAAAAACAGCAAATTGTGCATAACAATTTATATTATTAATCTCATCTAAAGCAATTGAATACATTTCTGCATAATTTAAGGCATTATGTCTTTATAATCAAGCATTTTTCTTTAAAATCAGCAAACAATGTAGGACTACATTCTAAAACCGCTTTTTTTTTTTTTTATTTTATAAATCCTTCTGCTGAAAAAGGTTTTCCTTTGCGAGCAATGTGCAAAGGGCAACTTAGAAGCTAGCTGCTGTAATGTTAATTTTGGAACCAAAATGCTTTTTTAAACACTGCTTTGAGAAAAATTCTATATTTTTTTTCTTTTGTAAGGAACAAGTTTTTCTATCGTCATCTGTCGACATGCTAAAATTTAAATGCAACGTTTCAAAATGTCTTTTTACATTATATGTACGTGGAGTCATTTTTTCAGTACAAATTATACGTATAACCATTTTATTCCTTTTATTCCCCCCATATTTATCAAACCTTTCAGCTTGATATAGCCTGGAATTTGTACGGCTTGTTTTTAATTTTTTAACCACCGACATAGTACGGGCTACAATTAAAAATATTTATATTTAGAATGCAATAATTTGAGAAGAAATTTTGTATTAAAACATACCTAATATATACATACATACATATTACACATTACTTTTAAATAGGTTCGAAATGTAAGTTGAACTCTGGTACTGACTGGGGCAAGCGCTTTAAATTGCAGCCAAAAATTGCTATTATAGAGAATAAGAGACATGTGCATTGCCCCGATTGACATCTCACAGGTTGAAACAGTGAGGAGACTATACAAGTGCTATGGAAGTCTCTTTGTCTACAAACATAACTGAACATAACCTCCCAAAAGTGCATTTCATCCGAAGAAAGTGCTTTGCATATGATTATTTGTGCTTTTGTTAGACGATTTTTTTCAACAAACCAAATGTGAGTAAAATTATACACTTTATTTGATATTTTGTAAACACTTCTGCTTTATTTCTAATACTACATATCTTCATATACATTTGTTGTCATTTTCATAACTTTGGAACTATAATGATCAAACTAAAAGTTATAGACAGCCTTTAAATTGATTTTGTGTCAATACAGGGCTTGAAAAAATACAAAAAGAATATAAATAATCTACACAAGTTAGAAAATCTAAATAAAACCCGTGTAAGCGAACAAGTGGTTTCCTAGCAATCGTGGGTCAGTTAAAAAGCTTGCGTGGGTCAGTGGCTGACCCACGGGTCATAGGTTCGCCATCACTGGTATAAATCATTCTAGAGCTAAGCATAAAAGATGTGACTTTATGTTCTTTGTATAAGAGAGTAAAAACAATCCTCATTTTTCAGCTTTAATATTTTAAGTAAATAAGTTTTAAATACTCTTGAAACAGGTATAGATTTATTTTTATAAGCATAATAATTTTATTTGAACCACGTGAAAATACAAATATGTGTATTAAACTAGCAATAAAACGTTGTAGACGTGACTTTTCAATTCCAATTTAAATTACTGTACTCTTTCATTTGTGTTTGCTTCTTTCTGGTGGACCACGGTCACCAGATGGTGACGCTCATGTATGACAATTTAAAGTCTAGTCACATTCTTGATTTCTATTTCAGTAAAGAAAATGAGGTTGCTCGTGTTTAACGGAATCGGACCTCAAATGGTGGCATTCATATGGTGTGATGTAGGAAACAGGAAAAAGAAAAATCAACTCGTGCTTTGATCGTGGTTTAAAATTAAAAGTCCATTTTCATACGCCAATGATGTATAATTAAAATTTAATTTTCCTTCTGAAGATATTAATAAGTATCTCTAATATTATAAGTATTCAAACAAATATATGGATTCTAGATAAATAAAAATCCTGACTAAGAATTTATTTAGACTTACAATACATAATTTTTTAAGACTTAGAATTCTTCAGTGTTTTTTCCTAACAATTATATTATTTTAGTATAAAACTCTACAAATAAAACAGTAAAAAATAACATGAATTTATTGCTTAAATATTAGCTCCACCTATAAGATGCTCCCAGAAATCTTCTGGATTTTATGGAAAGTTAAAACGAAAATTTACTGAATAAACTATTTTATGGGTAATAACCTCTGAATAAATGATTGTTTTGAACGTGAGATACAAAATATAAATTCTAACTCTAGATTCTTTTTTCTTATTCAGCAAACTTTACATCGTGCTTCTTAGTAAGGAAAGATTATTTCTTAATGTATTATCTATCGTTTCCATGGGGCATAGAACTAACTACCTTGCTTTAAATTAAAAATTGCTTGAATGATGAAAATTTACAGAAAAAGTAACACAAATACAATTTGCCTCTTAAAAAGCCCTAAAATAGTGAAATAAATATTATTTTATAAGTTTAAAAGACTGAATTTTTTAAAGAAAGTTCTTTTCTTTTCTCCTATGACAGGAGATATTTGCATAATTTTATTTTTTTATATTTTAAAATCTAATTTATATTAAGAAACATTTGGGCAACAAAAAATACATGTGTGTGTGTGTGTGTGTGTGTGTGTGTGTGTGTGTGTGTGTGTGTGTGTGTGTGTGTGTGTGTGTGTGTGTGTGTGTGTGTGTGTGTGTGTGTGTGTGTGTGTGTTGTGTGTGTGTGTGTGTGTGTGTGTGTGTGTGTGTGTGTGTGTGTGTGTGTGTGTGTGTGTGTGTGTGTGTGTGTGTGTGTGTGTGTGTGTTAAAAAAGGAACTAATAATAGAAGCATTGCTTTTTGTGATTTCAATCTCGATATGTTTTATGTAGTGCATTATAACATTTATAAAACAGAATCCATTTACAACACAAAAGAGAAAGTAAAACTGACACACTAAAATTTAAATTTAGCTCTTTTGTTACAAATATACCTATAAATAATTCTGCAAGTAATTTTTGAAACACTGATCATTAGTGCTCCTAATGAAGGGTTTTGGAAGTAGCATGTACATATAAGCCATTTTTTTCTTTCAAAAACGAGCCAAAAACAAAACTTATCCCTGACTTTTCATGAATAATTAATCCATTAAAGGCTATTTTAGTTAAAATATTCTTTCCAATCAATCATACGTTCTGTTCCTTTCTTCAACAGAAAATAATAATAATAAATTACATCGATAAAACATTCAAGATAAAAAGCATAAAAACAAAAGAGTGGTAAGTAAAACCAAATGAATCAAATTTTCTCCGAGTTTCGAGTGAAAAATTAATTTTAAAAATAAATATAGAATATAAAAATAATGATAACATTTTTAAAATCATTGTAAGCAAAATTAAATGATACATTTTTAAACTGTATAACAAAAATAACAACAGATACAACTATATAAGAAGACAGAAATTTTTAAAAAACTTAAAGTAACTCATAAACTGAAATATATAAGAGAGGAGCATAAGAGCATAAAATGAATGATAGTTAAAAATAATAATAATTTATTTGTGATAACATGAAAATATAAGCAAAAGCAATTCGTGAATAAAACATAATTAATAAGAGGAAGAATGTATGCTTAGGAAAAGTTAATCAACAAAATAATTTTCGGAACAAATTAATTGATAGGCAATTTATAGCACAAAAGCAAAACATAAATTAAAAGGTGGATACTTGACCCAAATATAACGCAAATAAGGATAAAAAGGAGTTAAAAAGTAGAAGGAAAATAAAAGATTCACCATATAGATAATAAGACTTAATATACTAAAAAAATGTACAAAATTAAATATTGACATCTAATCATAAAAAGAAGTTTCAAAAACAAATACAAATGTGAATAACTCTCTTAAAACCAATATAAATGAATCACTCCAAAAAAAAGTATCTTCAAAGAATAACAGAAAACACTTCAAATATTTTGATGAAAATAAAAAATCAAAGATGTGCGAGTTATGAAATAAGGGATCAAAAAAGAACAATGATTTTGTTTTTGTTAAATGATTTTGAAAAATATTTGAAGCAATTTTACAGATACATTTAGACGTAATTACCTGCTTCGATTGATTAAATGAAAACAAGAACTATTGTCAATGAACCTCGTAATTCCAAACCACAATCAAGTGACGAGGACAGCCCTTCAATCTACTCTCCAAAGTTCCACATTAAGTTAACTTGGAGATATTAAGTCTCCTCAGATATTTAAAAAACAAAAAATCACTTCAACATTTTTTGTTGGTCTTAAATGACTTCAGGACTGTAGCATAACCAATCATGTGGTCGAATCCTTGACTATTCAGTATTCAGTAACAGCAGTTGATTACCGGCATTGAACAAAATTATGACACACTGTAAAATTTATAAATGTATTTCCATAGAACTATGAAAAATAATGTCTTAACTGTAACAGTTCAAAAAAAAATTTCCGAGTACTTTCTTCAAAAGTTTAAAAATCAAATTATTTTCTTTTGAATTCTTCTTTGATGTAACTTTATTCAACTTCATACATGAGGAATCGGATAGAATGTGACTCAATGTTGTCATTGTTTTTAAAAAAAATTTCAAAAAAAAAAGCTGAAAATAATTTGATTTAGTTTTTAGAATAATTTTTCATTAGAACCAACTTAAAAAAAAAAACACAAAAGGGGAAAAATTGCTAGAAATTTAAAATTTGATAAATTTTAAGTTGAGTTTCGAGTGACAACGAAATACGAAAAGGGGGGGAAATGTGTTAGAATTTTAAAATTTGATAAGTTTACAATTAAATTTCTAGTATTTAAAATAGAAATCTGATCATATTAAAATACTTTACTTCCTTGTGAAAATTTCAGCATTATGATGTATCAGAAAACGTAACATCTTTGGATAGCGGTGATGTGGAAATTCAAAATATAGTTTTTAATCTTTTTCGACATGATCTTTTGCCGGATATAATAAAAAAGTAGTAGACATAATCCCCCTTTCATTTCCTTTTCTTACATGTTTTCTCTTTATCTTTGACACCTCTTTTCCGTATCTAGATTTCTATGCCTCTTTCCTTGGGATGAGGCTCTACATACACTCAATACGATTTATTTGAATTTGAAAGGGAGGAAAGAGTAAGCGGCATCTTTCTTTTGATTGATGCTGAAGAGAGATTTGCATATT
This sequence comes from Trichonephila clavata, assembly GCA_019973975.1. Taxonomy (NCBI): domain Eukaryota; kingdom Metazoa; phylum Arthropoda; class Arachnida; order Araneae; family Nephilidae; genus Trichonephila; species Trichonephila clavata. The sequence goes on from BMAO01014888.1 coordinate 45,689, forward strand.
GAAACTTATTTTTCATTCCTGTGAAGAAACAGAAATTCTGAGAAAAATATCCTCTAAATTAGTCTCTAATTCAGAATTTTAAGTAAATGAAAAAAATACAACTATGTAATAATAAATATAAATATATCCTATACGTAATTTAACAAAAACTTATTATACTTCATCCTGAGTGGAAGAAATACTCGTTATTAAAAATACGACACTCATTCTTCGATTCCTTGCATACAAGAAATTGCAATATACGGTTAAACTAATGTTTAACCGTATATTTTTAATAAAGTCAGTAGTATAAAGACAACAGTTTGAATCAACGAAAATCCCCGTATTTTTTTCCAAATTACAAAATCATTCTTTAATTCGTATACTTTTGTATTTTCAAGATTCTTTGGAAAGTACACCCCTGCAAGATGAAGTAAGAAAAACGAATTTTAGCAGTTATTTTATTTATCTTATTCGTTTCAGTGACTCTTACAGCCCTTTCACACGAGTCAATTTGTGCCGCACATAACAGAAATAGCAGACAATCGGGAGTAAGTTTGATTAGAAATCGCCTGGGTCTCTTCATATGTGATAAACTGGCACTCACTCAATAGCACACGAAAAAACAATGTTTTCCTCCCCACTATATGACCCATTTAATAGGATATTGTAAAGGCTACGCTCTTCACTCGCGGTTATTTGTTGATTAAAAATTGAGACAGATTCAATTGTTTCTTTTAACTCAATCATTATACCGAAGAAATTGTAAACTTCGCTACTGCTCTCCCATTTAGTCAACTTTGTATCTGCGTATGAAAAGACTTTTTTCTACCCTCTTCACACCAGAGAAGTGGTGAAGGAAACCAATTGAATGGCGCAAAGTTTACTCGTGAAAAACTGAACTTATATTTATATATACACACAGCTGGCCCCACAAAAGGCAACACCAAGAAGAACCAGAGATATCACTGCAAAATTTATTTGGCACGTAACTTGTTGTACAAAAATCAAACGATTAAAATTACAGCCTCTTGTGACCTGTGGATGATGACAAATCAGTAGTTAGTGTAGCCGTTATTGTGGGCTATAACCGCTGCCACACGCTTCGGCGTTGAATCTTAGAGGCCTCGGATGTATCCTTGGGGTACAGAAGTACATGCGGCTTCCACAAATTTCCAAAGTTGATCTGGTGTGTCAGCAGGTGGTGTATCCTGGCCCAGTCGTTGTGCAAGCAGGGACTACACGACTTTTATTGAAGATAGATCGGAAGAAGCAAGCCAAGGAAGCACTTAAATCTGATAAGTAGAGAAAATTCTTGAGCATTGCGTCCCACGTGTGGTCGCGCATTATCCTGTTAGAATATAGCTGATGGCAAGCGCTGAATGTATGGGAGGAACATGCGCTCGAACATCTCAAGGATGTAGCTCTGACTGTTCAGTGTACTGGCAATGCGTACTAGAGGGGTGCAGCAGTGAAATCAAACACCATCCCCAAACCATGATATCTGGTGCAGGACCGGTGTTGCGATGCATAACGCAACAGTTCAGCAGCCTCTCCCCACGGTGTCTCCAAACTCGAATCCGACCATCGTGATGTCGCAGGCAGAAGCGGGATTTGTCAGTAAACACAATATCGTTCCATTGCGTTGTTCATGTCCATCTTTCATTGCACCATTGGTGGGGCATACACCTGTGGTTTCCAATCAAGGGAAAACGAAGCAATTGATGCCTTGCGGACATTCAACTCTGCTGCAAACGGCATCGAATGGAATTAGTGGAAACCAAATGATGCGTAACAGACTGAATCTGTGTTGTGCTATAGTTCATAATGTGGCTGCGCGATCCATCCATGCCATGCGCATAATCCGCCTGTCATCACGGACAGTGGTGCAACGAGGTAAGTGCGATCGTTTCCTCCTGCATCCAGCGATGACAGATCCGCATCACAGGTTTTTGGTTTCGTCCAACACGTTAACCGAATTTATGAAGGATAATCCGCAATTCCTATAGGCTACTATTCTTCCTCAGTCAAACACAGAAACTTATTCAAAAGGCGCTCGATGTCTTTCACGAAGCATAGGTAAACAGCTTATATAAAATAAACCAATAAAAAAAATGCATGAAAAAATAATTACTGCGCTTCAAATCGCTGATTTGTTTTCCTCTTATATAGCGCTTGCAGGTGGCTCTACTGTGACCCGCGATGATGTGCGTCTGCACTATAATACTAATAATTAACATATTCCACGCTTGATGTAAATTTCACATGGTTTGCACGCTTCCTTCACGGTATTGCAATTTGTGTGGCCAGCAGTTTATGTACCGGGTGTCCATGATTAAACGACCCCATTGTGTACAGACGAAACTAATGTTCAGAAAGTTGTAAAATTCTGTGTACGACATAAAGAAGGGATGGGAATTTGTTTGAGTGAATAAAAAAATTAGTTCAAAATTTTCACCACTAGAGGGCGTTTTTAATGGAGATCATGTTTAGCATACATTAATACTTAGCATACATTTATAACAGTTTACAAATTTTGTTACAACAATAAATGCTCAACATGATGACCATCATTTTCAGCTATTATTTGAAATCGTAAGATAGCATGTTCCACTGTTGACCGCAATGTGTTCTGGGAAATGTTAGAAACATGCCGTGAAATACTGCCTTTGAGATCAAGTAAAGTTCTTGGTTGATCACAACTTACCAGCTGTTTTAAATGGCCCCAAAGCCAAAATGGCATGGATTGAGGTCAGGCGATCGGGAAGGCTACAGGTGACAGAATTGGCGGCTGAAGTGATATTTGAGTACGTCTTTAACAGAACGTGTAATGTGTGGAGGAGCTCCATCTTGCATAAAATTATGCGTGAAAGGCACTGACGTGCTTGCAGATCCGGAATAATTTCATTCCGTAATAACGATGCATATCGCTGTCCATTGATATAACATGTTATTGGACCTCCAGTACCTAATTCCTCGAAAAAATACGGGCCAAGAATAAAAGAGGCGGAAAACCCACACCACACCGTTACTTTGGGTGAGTGTAGCGGAACATGTAAGGTGGAATGCGGATTGTCTGTTTCCCAAATTCGGCAGTTGTGAGTATTTGCCGAACCGTCCAAATGAAAGTGTGCTTCGTCTGTCCAGAGGATATTCCAAGGCCATTCTGGATCAACTTCCAAACGAGCAAGAAACTGCAGTGAGAACAGATGTCGAGTCTCGAAATCATGTGGAAGCAATTCCTGCATAAGTTGAAGCTTGTATGGATAGTAACGGAGGATGTTTCGCATGATCTTCTAGACAGTTGAACGAGGCAGATCCAATGCTTTTGCCACAAGGTGAACACTTGCACTAGCCTGTACGTTGGATGTTTTGTCCTCTTCCACCTGAAGTGCAACTTTCTCTATTGCTTCCTCAGAAACAGATTTTCTTCCTCTTCCAAAACGAACATTCAACGATCCTGTCACTTCGAATTTGGTAATCATTAATCGAAGATTTTTAGCAGTCAATGGACCTTTTCGCATCCCCTTTAAAGTCCGAAATTTCCGTAGAGCAACTATTGCGGAATTTTCGTTTTGATAGAATAACTTTACTAACAACGCTCGCTCTGGTAAACGTAATGACATTCTTATTAGCAATACCGAGCACACTGAAGATAAACTAATCTAACGTAAAAGTTTATTGCTTTTATAACAGTTGCTGTGTGACGTCGAAAAAATTTGCATATTTTCGTCTTCCGTCGTGTAAATCCTTTGAAAGTTACTCATCGAAGAAGTTTAATTAAAGTTTGCAGTTCATTTTAGAGATTGTGTTTTTAATGAGTATCATTTATTGTGTTACCGTGTCCTGTGGGTAAAAAAGCGATAACATACAAATAGAAAACCGGTAGTTAATGTGGCCTTCATTCAAAAGCGCCCTCTAGTGGCGAAATTTTAAACTAATTTTTTTTTTTTATTCGCTCAAACAAATTCCCATCTCTTCTTTATGTCGTACACAAAATTTTACAACTTTCTGAACAATAGTTTCGTCTGTAGACAATTTTGAAGTAGAGTCGTTTAATTATGGCCACCCGGTATATATATAGCGTGCACAATCCAAGATATGGATAGTAATATAATGTAAAAGTTTAGTAGAAAAAGATATAAAACATGCACATTTCAGCTGAAATTCACAAAACTATATTAAAATGTATCCACTGTACTTAACTTATTGAATAGATATATGATCATGAGAAGTTCAGCTGAAATTAACAAAATTATAAAGTATCAAAAATTTCTAACACAATACTTTACTTATTAAATACATAAGTAACTATAATTATGTTAAGTGCTCATTCTTTTAATAAAAGTAATGCAATTCACTAATAGATACCTTCTCTATGTCACCCCCAACAGCAAAATTATGTATGAAAAAAAGTCGAGAAGGCAAATCCTCTCCACTATTAGCATAATCGCATAAGCAAATTTGGGAAAATGAATTTGGCTTACAGGACTACAAGAAATACACTGTAATACCAAAAAAAAAGAAAATCATAAATAAAAGAGCTAACCTCACTCACTCTCTCTCATAAATTCAGTTAAGTAACAGAGAATTTCAGCATTAAAAAAGACTAATAAATAAGAAAGACTAATAAGACTAAGACTAATAAGACTAAGAAAGAAATTCTGAAAAATGAAATTTTGAAGCTAAATCGATTAGCTAAATGTGAAATACTTTTCAAAAATAGAAGTACTAGCGCAAAGAAAGTTTTTCTTTTACTCTTTCAGAATAATAAAAATTACTTAAACATAATTTTTAAGGAAAGAAAAATCGACATTTAGGTATCAGACTACTTTGATACTACACTGAACCATTATTTTGAAAAAGGGTATAAATGAATAATTTTTTCAACCGTATTAGAATCTTCTTACACTATCAAAATTCGAAAGTAAACAAACGTATCTATCTATGTATGTGCGTCTATCTTCTCACGAACCGTACGACGCAGAAAGTCGCGGAAGGTACCAAAAGATCGGGAATTTTCCGGGGAAGCCGTATTGCCCATTTATATTCCGATATTCTAATTAGTTAAAAAGATATTAATTAAAAACCTTAAAACGCCTAATTGTTTTACTTCTGCCGGTTGTTTACTTGGCGGAACTTCCCTTCCGTTTCGGCCTTGCAGTAATCTTACGTTTTCCACCATATTAAAATTGTCATCCAATTTTCGGTGTTGAAATTAGACAAAAAATAATTACAGAATCGGAAAGATCATTTATTTCGCCACGATACGGTATAATTGTTTTTGTAAAATAACAATATTTTCTATTTTTTTCGAATTTTTTAAAATAGTGTTAAAACTGATGCGTTTTTATGAAAATTATTTCTAAATTGTTGGGTATGAATTACTTTTCGTGTTATTAAATCGATATTCTACACTAATTAACTTCAAGCCTTTCTCTTTTAGATCCATTCATTTAAAAAATAAAATTCCCAAAACGTTTTTTTAAAGAATTTTTAAAAAGTAGTCCCAATTTTTACTTCGCATTGAATAACTTCGTCATTTATGAAGGTAATCTCACAAAACCTTTTTTCCGTGTGTAAAGTAATATTATCCGTAACATATACGAAGATTGAAAAAATTGCTTCAAAATTACGAATTTTAAAAAACATTTTGTGATTTTCGTAAACTGATGTTTTTCTGAGAAATAAATTAAAAAGTAGTAATTTGTACATTTTTTATTTCAAAGTACGTTATTTTTGCAAATAGTTTGTGATGTTTGAGAGCATTAATGTAAAAATTATGCCCTTAAAATGAAGGTAATGATTTTTAAAATAATTTAAAATACGCGATTTTACATTTAGCCAAACACTGGCGTCGAAAATTAGCTTTGCGCCAAAGACTTTTGACCTGTTTCGCCTTCGACCGCATCTAACTCAAGGGTTACACTAAAAAAATTCTGCCTTAAACAGGGAGAAATCAGTAACTTTGGCGAGTGAAAAAGTTATTTTTTCGTCAATTTCTCTTTATATTACTTTCAAAATTAAATAACTATATATGTCAGATTAAGATGATAAAATTCATTCAATGCATTTCTGAGAGAATTCATTTAAAATATTTATCAGTATCGAAATTTTTGTTCTCTTTCATAAAACTTATAGTTTACTTTAAAATAATGCCTAATGTAAATTTCTTTTTTTGACATATAATTCCGTAATAAAAACAAACAAATTGCCCATTTCGAATTTTTTTTTTTGGAAATAGTCAGTTAAATAGGCATAAATTCCTTAGGAAAAAAAAGCTATGTTCATATTATATATTTTTTATTATTAATTGCTTTTTATTAAAATATCAAAAATCAATAAATTTTTTGCAATACATTTAAATGTAATCTTAAATCGAAATCTTTCAATCGTTATGTGAATATCCTGTGGATCCCCTCAATTAAAAATTAATTTCAATTTGAACCTCCCATTCATTATTATTGCCTATTTTCACTTCTGCTACGGGTCTGGGTGGCGTGGTTGGATAACGCGTCGCTTCCTCCTTACCGCTAGGTGTCTAATTCTTATTTTCTGGGTTCAAATCTAGAGAATTCGATTTTGTTCATTTCTGCTTATTTTTCCCACCGTAAATTAATTCTCTCTTCTTCAATGATTGAATTCACTTGCTGCATCCCCACTGATCTGAAATTTACTTCATTATGTAAGCAAATGGTATGTCACAATTAATTGCTAAATGAGCATTTTTAATCAATTTTATTAGAAAATAATTAATAAGTTAGTTTCGTATAATATAAATTTTTTCGCAGATACGTGTTTAAATAATTTTTTTCCCAGGAGTGGAATAAAAAACTATAAAATTAAAATTAAAAAAATTAAATGTTTTATCAAATAGTATTATTTTCTTTTTGAATGTTTTTTTCAGTGAATGTTAGCATATAACTAGTTTTTCCAACAAAAGTGGATTTTTAACACTTACATATGTTTAATCAAACATCCAAACGTTTCAAGAGCTATCTGTAGAATTTTTTGTATTAGTATTTATTGATAATGGATTTAAATTAATATATTTTTTTAAAATTAAAATGCATTCAATGCATTTCTGAGATTTATTTAAAATATTTATCAGTATCGAAATTTTTGTTCTCTTTCATAAAACTTATAGTTTACTTTAAAATAATGCGTAATTGCATGAAACTTTTTTCCCCCGTGTCGAATATTTCAAAAAATTCTCACAATTTTACTTCAAGAATTAAAATAGTAGTGAAATTTTTTAATTTGAAAAATTTATACTTTCTGTTCTTTTTTCAACATACAACTATTTTTAAAAATGCTACAGTTTCGTTTCCGGGAAAAAAACTATCTTTCTTTAAAGAATTTTATTGAAAAAAAAACAACTTTTTTTTTTTTTACAAAACAATGCTGTTTTGCATATTTTATGATTTTTTCTCATATGAATCAATATCGTTGCGTTTATATAAAAATGATTTTTAAAACTTTCAGAATATTAAAAATAAAAATGATTTTAAAAATAAAAAGCCGAAAACTTTTTTGAACGCATTGTAATAAAACACTCAAAATACTTAAATCAATCATTTAATAATTTCTTCACTGAAAAAAAAAATTGCATGAAATTTTTTCCCGTGTGTCGATTTCGCTTAAAAATTACGGATTTTAAAGATTTTTTTTTTTTTCGTAAAATAACGTTTTTGTAAGAAATAATATAAACATTATTTTTGTAACCTTTTTTCTTTAAAAATTATTGTTGTTTCCAATCAATATTTTTCAAATCCAATCAAAGAAACAAAGAAATCAAAGTAATTTCGAAAAATAATATTGGAAGTGTTGAATTTGTGAAGAGAAGGGAAAATGTTAAGCGACAAAGCCATGACACGCACTCACGGGTCATGCACTCACATCGTACGCGTCAAAACCACACAAAAGTGTTGGCGTCAGAAAGAAAGGAGGAAATTAACATGGGGATTAAGTTATACCCTCGGTATAAGCCCGTGCAACGCCGGGCCATGAAAGCTAGTATACAAATAAAATTGTTTTAAAAAGATTGTTGCAAGAATAATTGGTTTAAATGCAATTTTTTGACAAGTAAACGAAGAATAAATGGTATATTTTCAAAACATTGTCCTTTTATGAAAAATGTTTCTCTAATGAAATTAATTAGCTATATACACCGTATCCAAAAAATAATATACCATTTTTCTTTATTTTTTTTAGGTATCCAGTGTGTAGAGAGTGATGATAATTGGCCTCAAAGCTACTAGATACTCCAAGTTTTGAAATATGCTCCTTTCCTGTGCGCACAAAATTGCCAACATGGCGTCCCCCAAACCACAGAAGGCATTTTGTACTATGGAATACGCAAAAACAATGTTTGTTATCACTGTTCAACGCAACTTTCGGCCACAATTTGGGGTCGATCCACCGGACAAAAACTCAATTAAACGTTGGCATACTCAACTAATGGAGACAGATTGCTTATATGCAAAGGCAAAAGTATGGGGTGACCACGTTCGGACAATCTTTTTCGGACACGTTGTACAGCTTAAGACTTCTGTATAGAACCTGAAACAGAAGTTTGGAAATATATAATTTAGCGGCGAAATTATTCATATATTTTCAATCTCAGAGTAGAAAAATTTGAACAAAAAACTCCAGTCATTATTTTGGTTGGTAAAAAATCTGAAATTATTACAAGTTTTTCCAAAATTCTTCGTTCAGGCTCTGTAGAGGTTTCTTCAATATTTATACACAAAATATTATTATTATAGGAGTATTTTCCATAAAAGTAGAAAGTTTGATAAAATATGACATTTTTTCTTCGTTTTTTTGCCAAAATTTGCATTTTAATTTTTTTAGTCATAAAATTCTTAAAATAATTATATATATATATATATATATATATATATATATATATATATATATATATATACCAATACAAGAGACCCTAAATATCACAAAGATTATTCATTCATCTACACGCTTTTGCAAAATCATGGTTCCGAACTTTGTCAGATACTATAATGTCTGTAATTTACAACATTAAGAATAATACTCAATTAATATGCAGAATAAGTGTAATTCCGATGCATCGGGTTATTTCTTAGTAATAACTAAAATTCTACCTTACATATATTTAAATTAATAACATTTTAGTCAAAAAAATAGATAAATGTCTTTCAAAAAAAATTTCCATCTTCAAGGTTTACTTACATGATAACTAATCGATATTTTTTTTTTCTTCCTTTATCTCTCTTTCTCGAAATGGTTACTATTTATATAAAACTTTAGTTCAAATTCGATAATACTTTTTTTACTTCTCTTTTAAACAAAAAATAACTATTCCTTTCAACCAACTGATTATGCAAATAATTTGTGATAATCTTTTCTTCTCAAGATAAAATGAGAAACTTTGTTAAATAAAAAGGAAATCCATACTTTTCTCAGTACAACCTTAGTATCTATATTTCGTATCTATATTTGAGATAATCGTTTGTTCTATAGAGATTATTTTCCATATAATACTTTCTTCCAAGCATTCCAGACTTTTTATTTTCATAACGTAAATTTTTCCGAACTTTGTCTTGAAAAATCTTTAGTATAAATTTACTTGAGGGTTTTAGTATTTTTTCTTTTTTCTTTGCTACTTTATTTTACCAATAAAATGTTAAATAAAAGAAGAAGTAATTAAGTGATTAAATCTTATTGTAGGAAATAACTAAAGAAATGTTGATATAAATAGCAAATTAGAATTCTAGATTAAAATTATATCCAGATTTATTCATTTTGGGAATCAATATGTTTTACATAATCCAAAATTTTGATGATTTCTCATGATGTAAAACTTTACGGGAACCGTTGAATATATTGGATGTAAGGAAAATTTCTGTCACGCGTTTTATTCCAAAGAAAAAAAAACAAAAAAAATCACTTTTTATTTAAAATTTAATCTAAAATTTCACTTTTTTTTGTTAGTTACAACTGTCTGTCAGCGTTCTGTCAACCTATCTAACCCTCTGGAAAAGAATTCTTCTGTTTTGGAGACAAAGTATTCCTCTACTGCCATTTGGACAACCCTATAACACATCACTCTTAATAAGCCCCGGGCCTAACCAATAAAATAACAATTTTTAGGCAAAACTGAATTTTATTTATCAAGACATTTCCCTTCAAGAGATTCATTCAGCCCAACGGTCTTTTAATTTTTGAATACCTTTTCGTAGAACGATTTATTTTTGGTCTCAAAATAGGCCATAACTTCAACAATCCCTTATTCACACACACACACACACACAATAGGACCAAACCTCTTTCCTTGGAGCATTCGTTTTAGGTCTGCAAACAGCGAGTGGTTGCTGGGGGTCAGATCTGGAATGTATGGTGGGTGGGAAAGTAATTCGACCGTCCTTTTCTTGGACTTGTTGCACGGAGCATTGTCTTGGTGAAACAGAACTTCTTTCTTTTGAGTTTGAGGAGTTTTTCCTTTATTTTTCATTAAGTTGATCCAATAACGACATGCAATATTTACTAGTAATGGTTTCTCTTTTCTCAAGGTAGTCAATTAACAAAATTACATGTGCATCCCAAAATACGGAGGCCATAACCTTGCCAACTAACGTTTGAATTTTTAGTCGCTTTGGACAGCTTTCACCAGCTGCTGTCCACTCAGCTGGCGATCGTTTTGATTCAAGCGTGTAATAATGGATCCATGTTTCATCCATTTACATTAATCTACATAAAAAACATGTTTATTTTACTTAAACAGCTCCAAATAACACTCTGAATCGTCAATGCGTTGTTGTTTTTGATCGACAGTGAGCAAACGCGGCACCCACTTTGAACACAGCTTTCGTTTTGACAAATGATCATGCAAGTAGTGAATACACTGCCTTTTAATACCTACAAATACTTTTCTATCCCACACAACTTCAATTTTTGATCGGCTAAAACGATTTCATAAAGTGTTTTGATGTTTTCTTAACAACTGCAGAATTTGGGTTACTTGAAAGTTCAGCATCGTTTGTGTCTGTGTGACCACATTTTATGTCAGCATACCACCTCTTAACCATTGTTAACGATGGAGCAGAATCAGGATAACACTTATCCTGACATTGTTTTGCTTGAAAAGCGTTTCTTCCCATCAAAAAGCAATGCTTAATTAACACATGAAATTCTTTTTCATCCATGTTTTCTAAACAAACAAAGTTAGAACCACTGTAACTTTTAAACTAAACAAGATATAATCATGAAATTTTGGCACCTGCCGTTTAAAAGTTAGTACTACCAGGTTATGCTTAGAAAAATTAGAAGGTATCGCCATTTATATGTCAGGTCCGGGACTTATTGAGTGATGCGTTAATTAATGTATTTGTTTCTATCAGGAAAGTTTTGCAGTGACCTGAACAGATAATAGTCAGATAGTGCAATATAAAAAGTATATTCTTGCTAAAGTAAAGTTTCCCAACCCAAATCTGCAATTTTTGATGCGATGTTTTTTGCCACATGTAGTTCAGCGTTGTCTTGATTAAGAACCCCACTCTTTCTGTGTACCAAAGATGGACTTTATGTTGAATTTCTTTATTCCAAACATCAAGTTGTGAACAGGAGCGAGCATTTCAGTTTCTTCTGGCAACTCATACTGCACTATACACTTGCTGTCTCCGCAACAACACAACTAACTTTCTTCCAACGCACACTAAATTTGGATGTTGATGGTGGTGTCTCCCCTTTGTAAACATATGATTATTTTTCTAACCACATGTTTGCACACTATCCACTTTTCATATCTAGAAACCAAGTGATCCAAAAACGATTCCCTTTTGTGACGAGCAAGATTTGAAGAACATATCGAAATTTTATCCTTTAATTTTTTATGCTTATTTCATGTGGCACCCAAACACAGAGTTTGGAATCGAAACCAAGCTTTTGATGCAATCCAAAGCAGTAGTCTGATTGTTGTGACTTAATGCCACCCCTTACATTACTATCTCCCTCTCTATCTGCAAATACTGCAGGATGTGTAGGCGGACTTAAATGATCAAAAGACATAATTGCAATTCAAATAGATTTATTGGTTCTTATCAGCAAATACGTTTAGACACACACTAATCAATTTAAGAAAAACAAATAAGAGTGGAGTAACTAAGTGGGGACTCACTACTAGCGGAATAACAGAATATCAACTGAATCTAGGAAAGCTTAAACGCGCACAATTACAGCTATGCCTCGTACGAATAATCTCAATATCTCAAATAAAATCACTGACCCAATATTTTACATCGGCTGTTCCTTCGTGATGACTTCGCCTTTTTACTGGCTGGGAGAATGGGTGAAGAATCTACGCTCTGTAATAAGGATTTTCACACTATTCAATCCGCTTCTCCTCGCGTACCTCCACATGTAACCGGCTTTCTACGATTGTCAACAACTTCGTGCTGACGTCTCGATCTTTAATTCACTTAACTTCACTCTTCCTATCACTTCTTATCACTTCCTAACACTTAACTCGCAAAAACCGAACTTATATAATATAACTTATTCACATAAATCACGCCTGGCTCTCGGTGAAGATTGGTTGAAATAAATAAATTATTTTAAGAAAAATAGAGGAGGTTAGTTAAAGACCGTATAGATCCGTCACATGATGAATTTCAAGCTTGGAGTCCACTTCTGTGCAAGTTAACATGGGATTTGTCCCGATTATACTGCGTAGCACTTCGTCACTGGTATCTGATGACCTTCCTGATCTGGGTTCGTATTTCAAAGAAAAATCACCCAAACAAGCCATCTTTGGTATGTTCGAGCTGTTACTGTACCCTCACCAAACATGTTACATAAATTTCTCTTTGTCTATATCGCGTTATTCTCTTTTTGGAGTACAATCAAAATTCAAAGTCTAGAAAGCACTTTTTCTTCACATGTTGACAGTTTTACAAGCTCAAAAAAACCTGACTAAAAGGTGAAAATATGTGTATAAATTATCAAACGTGTACTAATTTAATTTCTTAAACAAGTTTCAGTCGGATTGGAATCCTTGCTAAAGATCGACAACGCATAAAAGTGCACATGCTCAAAAACGACAGAATTTGCAGTTATACCCAATATAAGAAAGAACATATATTATACATTTAAAATATTTATTTTTATGCATTTAAAAAATATTTTAATCTTTTAAAATAAAACGCTTTTAAAATGATTTATAATACTATTATATTGAATTTCTTTTATAACTTCATTGTCACAAAAAAAAAGTAAACTCTTTTTCTTAAGTGTAAAGAATGGAAACTTACCAATTAATGACGGAGAATTCATATTATTATAAAATAATTGCGTGTCTTAATTTTAGTAACTTTAAAGAAAATTGTGCCTTTATCATATTTGAGGTTAATTAGTTTCATTTGATGTATAATAGTTCAGGATATTTTTAAAAAATTCCTCATATCTACGGAAATATTAATTATATTATATAATCAATTATTCTTTGAAAATATTTTTCTACTCAAAAAATATTCTAAAGACTATAGAGTTTTGAAATATTTAAAACTGAATTTTTCTGTTCATTTAATATAATTAAAACACATTATAATACTCAGAACAGTGAGTTACATTCTCACAAAAAAAAAAACAATTCCAATCTTCAAAAGGTTCTTTTTGAATGTAAGTGGAAGCAAAATTTACCAATTATTTTTATTATTTGTTAGCTTTTCTATACATTTGCAATTTATTAAACCTCATTGTTCAAAAAATGTTGCTATCACTAATTACCAGATATCTGAAGGGCTTTTTTTATAAAATAGAACAAGTGCAACACATTTAAAAATAAATTTAAAAAGAGTGAGAGTAATTGTGAAGTAATAATTTTTAAAGGGTACTCGAACACCAATTTAGATTTCAATTAAGAAACTAAACTACGATTACCAAGGTTGTTATGACTTCGTGCATACATTGTCTTTAATTTACTAAATGAATAATTATTTAATCTGAGAATAAAACTAAATGTTTCTCTTTTTCCTCACAAAATAAATTATATCTTTTTAGAAGATATAAGAGGGGGAAATTAATCAATTAAGAAACTTTATAGGAAAGTTATTCTTTTAATTATATCTTTTTTAAATAAAAAAGGAAAAGAGTGATTGCTATTAATAACATGAAAGAAATCATTAGTCTTAGAATTACGTTTCTAGCAGTAATTGAATTTTTATATTTATTTTTATTTATTTATTTATTTTAAATTGTTGTTCTTATTGTTTTCGAATTTATAAAGATTTATTAAAGACACACATCAGAAAATTTTTAATGAAGAAAATCACTTGTAATTGAAAAAAGTGGCATGAACACACGCACACACAAGTACAATTAAAATAAAAATGTTTACTTCATAAATTTTTTTTTCAGTAAAAATGCCAAGAACATTGATGAATAAGAATTTTTAGAAATCTTTTGTTTGAATATGTTTTACCTTATCATATAATTACAAGGGAAAAAAATTAATTAATCTTTCACAACTTTTTGAATATTTCTTTATTTTAAATGTAATTGTAACTCATGCTATATTTCCCAGAATAAAATATACATGTCACCACTCTATGGACACATGAATATTGGTAGTGTTAACTAGGAGCAGACTGTTTGTAACATCAAAGATAGCCCGGATTCCAATCGGTTAGGGTCTCCCACTTCGCCGTCAAGTCCTAGATTGTATTTAACTTAAATGTTAGTGTTTCTGTAAATGTTTAATTGTATAGCCAATGATTTTGTAAATGTGATATTTTAGTTTATTAAATGTATTATTTAAACCCCCCCCCCGAGATTTTGTTCATCACTTTCGACCCAGTAAAAACATAAATCACCGACACATAATTTTTTAAAAGCATGAGTACGACAATAAGAATAACTAATCTTCTATCAGTTTCGGCAAAAATTTAATTATTACTAATAAATTATTAAAATTAAGTTTTATAATCTGTCATATCAAATAAACTATAATATAAAAATCAATATACCAAGAAGTTATTTAAATGGGTTGGAAATCGGTAGCTGTAGTTTAAATATATTGAAATCAAAATGCTATAATATTAAAGGAATTGAATGTTTATTCGAAAAAAGAAAAAAAAGAAACGTTGTTTCATTTCTGCCCTTGATATAAGCTGTTATTCGGCTGGGTGCTGATTCCCAAAGTTGATTAACTCTCTCCTACGAGACAATTGCCGATTTAGATCGGCGTGATCCAGGGTCGATCGAAAAGGCTTCAGTGTCCAAAATGGGCTTTACTAGGGAGAGGACAGTTGCATCGACCAGAGAAATGTGGCAGAAGTATGAAGATAAACAGTAGAAAGGCCCACAGTTGGTGACCACCGAACATTATCTTTTTGAAATGTTCGCCCGGGACTCCATGATAGGAAATGCAAACTACAGGGCATAAACTTACATCGACATACCACCTTTTTATAAGAGTGTCAAGGATGACAATGAGAGAGGTTTGATTATCAAATGAAATGGCTATCATACCATAATTCCCGAATGTTCGACTCTATGAAAAACTACAGTCCATGGAAGTATTATACCACTGTAGTGGACGTCCACAAACACGTCTTTTCTGGTCATCAGGGCTCAAATGGTGGAGGGACTTTTAGCTAAAAACATTCTACTCCAGTAAGTTAGATTCCAAATCAAATATATGCTCGACACCACCACAAATTTACCTGGCAGAGCGCAGAGGGTAAGGAGTGTTAGGATAGTTTCGAATGCTCAGACCTGTTCATTGAATGGTTTATCGATTGTTATTAATCACTGATCCATTGGATCATTAACAAGAACGCATCAACGGTGGTGAACACTGATTGGACGATCCCTCTGTCATTGCTTTCGATTTACAATTACTTCCTTGATGCTCTGTATGGCCGCGATTTGCGTATTACTGCCAACATTGCTAATTGGTAGAGCATCGCTTCAAATTGAATGTCTAACAATCCTTCTATTTGACTACCCTGTTTCCATTAGACCAATTGCACGCCCACTCTCAAATGGTGAAAACTGCAAACACTGTTCACGAATCCATATGTGAG
Organism: Trichonephila clavata; assembly: GCA_019973975.1. Taxonomy (NCBI): domain Eukaryota; kingdom Metazoa; phylum Arthropoda; class Arachnida; order Araneae; family Nephilidae; genus Trichonephila; species Trichonephila clavata. The sequence goes on from BMAO01014888.1 coordinate 61,729, forward strand.
GCACAGTAAACGAGGATGGATAGAACCACATTCACGGAAAAGCTGTCTAACCATTGGATGTCCTCTATTTTATACACCATCCGGGCTCTTCGTTGCATTGAGCTGGTGTTGGTGGGGAAATACTGGCAGCCAAAGGGTAATCGTTTGCATATTCTATCATAAAGTGAGTAATTGAATATTAACGCCATACTATTCAATACTCGAAATCTTTTGGCGACGGACTAAATAATTCTGAACCATGGTCAAGTGACAAGGACAACACCTGATCTGGCACCCCCTCTCCTAACTTCCCCATTACACCAATGGGAGGACGTTTGAGCCTCAACATAATCAACTTTCATCAGCCCTTTCTGCACGGTGGGTCTTTAGTGGTACTAGGTTGGAACTCATGACACGCTAGTCATGAGTCCGTTACCTTGACCGCTCTGCTGCCTATACCACTTTATTCTATCGTAAGCAATTATTATTCATAAGCAATTTTGTCCCATTCGATTAATTCTTTCTTGGGCCGTCCTTATTTGTGTTATAGAGTGTGCATGCTATTTTATTATGGAAGATAATTTTAAATAGTGAGTTATGTAAAAGAAAAACACAAAAAGAAATACATTTGCTATAGATTACTTGAATACACTTTTGTGAGTAGAGAATATAAAAAATAAAATTAATTGTTCAGATTTCATTAATAAAGAGGAACCTCCAAATATTACATATTAAGTATTTTTTTATGTTTTTAAACTATGATTATCATAGTTTTGAAAAACTATTATCTTTGCTTTAAAAATGGATAGGATGAAAGGGTATATATTTATCGTGATAAGTAAAAATACAGCCATTTAAAAAACTGAATGTTTTTGTTTGCTGAAATGAGGAAATGAGAACGCCAAGAAATTAATTTCCAATTAAATTTCTTTATAGTCGTTAATAACAAAATATTTGTTTAATACCTTCAATATCAATTTCAAAGATTCCTCTCCTGTTAATGTATAATTTAAGAGAATTTGAATAATAAGACAGAAAACCTTGATAACTTGATAAAAATACATTACAAAAGATATGGCAGTCTTAAGTCAGAAACAAGATTATTTCCCCAATATAGATAATGTTATTCTAAAACAATTAGCTTAATGACCTCAGAATAGGATATTTTCATAAAAGAATTGTTTAACGTCAATTAAGAGAGAGAGAGAGTTTTCATCATATACTTTTCATTTAATAATTCAACTCTAATTACTGAAAGGAGCAGTTTAGCGAATTGTATAAACTGGAATAATAACTGGAAAAGACCTGAAATCAATACGACATTCGAGGGAACTTCATTTCAAGTCTATCTATTCTAAAAGCATCAAATAAAAGAACAAAAGTCAAATCTATTTCGATGCCAAGCTAGCACACATACATACACAAGCTCCAAAATCCTATTATACTCACTCAAATTACAGTACGCTAACTACCTTTTCTTGTGTTTATACTGCGTATAAAGAGGAGTAAGATGAAAGAGAAAAAGATTTAAACGCGGAAGAGGGTTTACGTATAACTACAGATTCTGCCAGTAATTTGACACTAAATAGCCGAAAATCTTGTCGTGAAATATTTAAATGACGTCGGAGAAGAGATTGAAAAGATGCAGCGTTGAGATTTTGTTTTTATTTGGTTCTCTCCAACCACGATTTATTTTAATCCCTGGAGTACAGTAATTCAGTTTGAAACGTTTACGGCATTTTTAAATGAGAGATGGATACTAAATTTAATCCTTTTGGCGTTAATCTTTATAAACTAGACTATTTTATGTTGAGAAATTTATTTTTCGCCCTTGTGTGGTAATTTTGTTGGAAGCGGGTTTTAAAAATGCATCATTACTTGTAATAACTTCTGGTACTGGATACCGTTGTTTCATATGGCTGCTTCATAAAGTATGCACGATTCAATTGCGTTTACTCTATCTCTCTCTCTCTCTCTCGTTCTGGTTCATTCAAAAATGAGTTGCGTGAAAGGGTTGTCTTTCCATGTTAAAAAACATAAAAAAAGGCTTAAATATTTTGTAAATTTCTGAGAAGGCACAGATGTTTTTTTAATAATATAGTCCTAAAATACACATACATATATAATAATATGTTCGTCAACACAAGTATAGTACAATGCCAAGTATCATACAAATACATTTCCACAATAGCATGTTACTAGTTTAGTTTTAAATTATATAAAAAAGATAAAGAATAAAATACGAAATCACTATTCGCACTCTCTTGAGGCATGATTTGTTTGATGCAGCTTAATATCTTTTGAATAGTCGGAATGTATGTAAGTATGCTGGTCATAGTGAATAAGTCATACTAAACAACAGACTCACCTATGCAAATGTGATGATAACAATGCTTGCTGCAAAGTATGTATTTCACTAAACAGTACGAATTTGCGGCTTGGCTAACTATAATGCTTTTATCCTTTTTATATTTCTGAAGAATCTATGGTAGAAATTTTATATCAAAAAATAATTTAATGTTGTAACGGGTCTATCCGCCAGCCTCCTACTAATCCTCTTGGGGAAAGTATTTCTTTTAAATATTGTTCTATTTAAAACTTTCTCCCGAAGAAGAAGACACGGTTTTATGTAAATGAAGTATGATATTTAAGCATTAACTCTTAGGTACGCGGAGTTAGTGGTTAGGAGTTAGAAGCTAGAGACTAGAGGAAAGTAGTTGTGAGGTAGTCGAGGGTGCTCGCCGATTAATTGCTTACTAATTAAAAATTATTAATTGATGATTTAGTCAATAAGTTGGATAAGATTAATATCGGCTGGGAGTCGAATAGCTGAGAACGGAATTACGATACTTCAGAACGTATATTACTAAAAGGTTCCAAGAGTAAGTTATTTGAATCATAATTAAGTATTAAATATCTCTTCTACCGTGGTTTTACTCCTATACTTTATTAAGGTGCATTTCCTGCCCTAGGTTGTTAGAATTAATTAATAGAATAATAAAATAAATTTGTTCTGGTTATGATTGATCTTTATTCTAACCTCAATCGATAGATGTAACAGGACGTCCTTCACAATGTATATGAATATGAAGTGTAATACTTTTTTCTGCTATGATACATACGTCATATCCATATCAAATATCATAATGAAGCAGTAGTTTCTATACAAAAGCCCACTTCCTAGTAGATTTAGTTTTCTATAAAAGAAATCATCCAGTATATTTTTCGTTTGGTTACTCTGAAACCTACATTTTATCTCATTGTAATTTCATTTGAAAATTATTTTATTAATTTTAAAAGTATTGTTAGAACGCTTTAAATTTAACGTATTATTATTTTTTTTAAAAATACGAATTTATTACGACATACTTCAACATATAGGTTTAAATTTTACAGCGTCCAGCTCAAAATCTAAGCCTGTGATCCTTTTATCGGATTGTATACATATCATGTATCCTACTTTTCTAACAGTCATAGCGTGACTGATAGAAAAGTAGAACACGTGCTGTACATGTTTTTGTATAGCATGTATACATGTTTTTGTAAAATTTCACTCATAACTAGAAATCTCAAAATCGTCTCATATTTTAAATATTCTCTGATTTCTATTTTGTATCTATTTTTCAATTCCTACTTTTAGTTTATTCTCTCCCAATATATATAAAAATATATATCTTGTTTACACATTTTCAATCATTAACAAAATACTTTCTATTAATCCACACACATTCAAATTCAAATATATTTTTTTAAACTTGTAGTGGATGACACTTGATGTTAAACCGTTTTTTCAAATAGTAATCATTAATTAAATTTACAAATAAATAAATAGTAACGAACAAAAATAGTAGTCCAACAGCATATATAGAAGTGAAACTCGTTCTTTACGTCCTTGTAGCGCAATAAATAGCTCGTTGGACTTCTAATTCAAAGGTTGTGGGCTTGAATCCCACCTGGGATGTCTTAATTTCTGAGACTGTGGTTTCTTTATTGCTGTACTATTTTATTAGAATAATTAAATTTAATTAATGAATAAATAATAACAACCAAAAAAATAGTCCAACACCATGTATAGAAAGGAAATAGTTATTCTAACAAATCTTAAGTATTTGATAAAATCTTTGCAATCTAAACCGTACAACACAAACCCATTGTATGCAATACAAGCGTAATGTTGCACATTCAATTCAAATAAATATGAAATCTTCGAGTGGCTTGCGTTGAAGTCTTAAAAAAGATTTATACAACCTATGATAATAAAAGTTTGGTGAATGAAGTCAGAACGGTCTATCTACCAACACTGGTGAAACAAAACACTGCACATACGTAGTGTCAGGTATTGACCATCTGCCCCCCCCCCGTTGTCCTATTGAGCTTCGTTTGTGTTCCATGCGTTGGTTCTAAACTAAGAACAGGAAAAGGACCGAACAAAAGATAAATTTAAAGTTTAGTTTTAAGCTTGGCAAGACACCGACAGAAACTTATTCGATACTGGTACGTTTTTATGAAGATTCAAGCACTGTCCATGAAGTGTGTATACGAGAGTGGTTCGTCCGTTTTCGAGAAGGCCGGGAAAGTATTTCTGACAACCCCGCGACGAAAACATTAAGAAAGTGAATAATTTAATCACGAAAAACCGTCGATTAACTGTGCGCATGATAGGTGGAAGATGAATGCTGAAAGGCACATTAAAATTTTGTCCCGTTTTATGAAACATCTATGCAGGGTACGACCTCAGTACGCACAACAAGGTTCATGATTTTTTGTTCACAACAATGCCTGCCGTCACACAGCCAATATCGTCAAACAGTTCCTGGCAAAAAAGGGTGGTGGTGCAAATTGAATATCCACCATTTTTTACAGATCTCAATCCTCCAGACTTCTTCCTATTCCCACGACTCAAACTCGCTTTGAAAGGAAAGAGATTTGACGATATTTCAGACATCCAACGAAACTTGACGAGGCTTTTGAAATCCATCTGAAAAGAAAACATCTTGAAAAGTTTCCAGGACATGTATGTATTGCAGATCTCAGCGTTGTGTTGTTACGGGAGGTGACTATTTCAAAGGTCAGTAAAGTAACATTCGTTAATATTTCATCTACGTTAATGTTACCGGGCTATTCACCGAACTTTACTTCCAGAGATTGTATTAATTCCCGTGCCCTTATTATTACTTAATCATGACTCTGAATTATAACTTCTGTTTTTAATAGACCGTAATACAAGCTCTTGAGTTGTTACTGATGAAATTTGCAGACAGAGAAATTTCATTATTTTATCACATCATTTAATAAGAATTATTTTTAAATGAAATATACCTTAATATGAGTTACTTCTTTACTTCATTGTATATTTTTAATAATTTATAACTGTGATGATTTATTCATACTCACACAATTGCTTTGCAAAAATATGACATTTTTTTATGTAGAGAGTTCTAAAATTGAAAAATAAATTTTGTTTTCATTTATATTACTTACATTATTCACATTAGCAAACCGATAAAAAAATCTTGGAGCCTATTTGTCTTTTGCCAAAAGTTTACTTGTTCACGACCAAAAGATATTTATATCTTTTAGTTTTCAACAAACTTCAAATATCCTTAATAGTATTTATTTATTTATTTATTTATTTGCTTTGCAAGTACACAGAAAAATTAAGTTCCGTGATATATGTAACTTTTTCCAAAAACAAAAAGAACGAAGCTCTCGAGTAGCAGTGAAAAAGCACTGATAGTCATCTGAATTGGAGAACACTTTGTCAAAGTAAACGGCTTTCAAGAGACATTTCAATCGCCCAATAAAACTAAAATATTGCGGGTATTATTTCTTTCCTCAACAACGATATTGATTATTATTAACAGAGTTTTACAAAACTGTTTTCCTTTCCATTTTGCATTACAGTACTAAATTCCTACAATTTATTGTGCAACTATTCTGATTTAGATTCAGTTTGAAAACACAAGACCACTCAAGGTTATAATCGACTTAATGAGAATCAACCCTCAATATTTCTCACCGGAGGATTTAAATAGAATCATGTATCGAAATGACCTTTCCCAACCATGAAACTAGTCCTCTTAACTACGGGGAAACCTCAGCCCTATAGTAGCAATACCGATATAAATTACTTTTATTAAATAGTTATTTAATCGATTTGTTGTTAAAAATTGACATTCCTTAAGAGCATTAAACACACATACACAATTTAGTTAATCTTATTTTCTAAAAAAAGGATACTCAGGAAAAATCTTGCTACCTCTAGAAAGAAATATTCATAAACATGTAATTAAAGCAATTAAAATCATATTTGTATGAAGGCAAGTTATTGAATATTTTTAAATCTGTATATTTAAATTTATCATAAATAAAGTAATTACAGAGGTAATTTGTTTATCTCATAACAAAATAATTAGAGTTTCAGTATATTTAGTATATATAATAAACTTGCAGCACATAAAGTTCTTCAATTGTTAATGAAGGCATATTACATATATAGGAAATATTTTCGGAATCAAAAAAGGGAAAAAGTATTAAGAATAAAGATAAATTAATTTCCTTATTAATACTATTTATTGCAAATACCTACTGCTCAGAAAATTAATTTAATTTATTGTGTAATTGTATTCTCTTCGAACATCTGTATACTGTTCAAAATGTTTTGTTTTGTCTACTCATTAAAACAGAATTAATAAATGTAGACGCTAGAAGAGCAATTATGTAAAAAGCAGCAAAATAATAATACCTATGCTATATTTTAATAGAGTATGAAATCTAAAAAAATAAACAATATATGTTTAATATGTATGATAAATATTTGAAATTATAATTTGATTAAATTACATTCAATATGCGAGCATAGTATTCATGGGTTTTCTTTTTCAGCGATCGTTTATTAATAGTAAAAATTATTATATTACCTGCGTGAGGTGTTTAGACGTGTACATGATAGACAATCAGATTATCTTCAGATATATGGTTTTATTTATGACTTAAAAAAAGAGAGAGAGACCCGGTAGCCTTTTAATAATTCTTTTTTATTTATGTATTTAAAAATAATATTTTAGCATTTTATGTAATGTCTCTATTCAAAGAAATGATACGAGAGAAATTTTGCTCATATTATTCACACCATTTTAAAATTATAAATTTTTTAAAGAAAATATGGAAAATTTTAAGATTTTACTCCTTTTGTAATTATTAATTTTTTTTACCTGAAAATTTATTTAGTACCTTCCAGAATGCCTTAAACAACTTTAGGAATAGCTTTTAAAATAACTTCATTAGTTTTGGAGAAAGAAATAAAATGCTGGTATGCATTCTAAAATTCAACGAAAAAGCCAATATCTCCTACATTATAATTTTTTTAAGAAAAAGTATTCACAGTTTACAGAAAAATGGATCGATAATTTTACTATATGTACTATATATAACATACAGGAAAAAATGCGAGTGATTGGTAAGTAATTGGGGGGAAAGTAGCATTTTGAATGCACTAATGTTTCGAAAAAATTCTAACTGAGAAAAACCACTTTAAAGTTTATAATTCTAAAAAAATAATTATATTGAGCTTGAAAAAATTTCAAATATCACTCTAAGACATTGGCTATATATTTTACTTAAAAATAATTAAATTTTCATGTTATTTCAACTCATACTTTTTTAGAAATGATCAATTTTTAGAAAGTAATTGCACAAAAAAATCCAAGGAAAATGTTTCAAAAAAAATTTTCTGTCATGAAAGAAATTTTATTTTTTTTTTCTTCACATAATATTGAAATATTATATTTGTATGAAAAACATATGAAAAATGAGAACTAAAATTAAAAAATTATTAAAATAAAATGCTTTAATTCAAAGATTTGACATGCACACATTTCACAAATGAAAAAAAAATTACATTATTGTAATGCCTCAGAAATATCCTGCTTCATACATAACGCCTTCTTTTTTTTTTATTATTACTCTTTTTAAAATAGAATTTTTTTTTATCAGGAAGCTTTTTTTTTTTATCTAAAAAGGGGGAATGGTCGAACTGCTTAATTTGTTTGTTTACAATTTTCAATTGAAGTTTTTTTCAACTTCTAATTTTTTGAAATACATATAAAGGGTTTATAAAAATCGAAAGATAATAATGCAAATAATATGTCAAAACAAAAATAAGAAAAATTATATTTTGGTCATTTTTAGGATGCCAAGTCCTCTTAAGAACACTGTTGAGAAAAACGATCGAAGATATTTTATTTTTACACATTACTGATGAGAGCAAATCAGCGTAAAGACCATATTACTTGAATTTGTAATTTTTTTGTCAATGTATTTGTCTTTCATCCTGTAATTGAAATATCTGTTATCTAAATACTTTTGTGGGCGTTTTCTTTTAATAAAATAAAATATTTGAAAAATTAAATAAATTCAAGCGTTTAAATTTGTTACCTTTACTTATTATAGTCTTATACTTTCAACAATAAAGTTTTTAAGGAAGTATTTTAAGTTGTATTATTTTAATATTTTAGAAAAACAAAATGTAAATGAGAAAGCATATGTTACTGTACACATCCCTTACAAACAAGAAAATTAAATATTTATAAACTAAATAATTTTCTTAATAAAACTTTTTTATGTATCATGCTTTTATAACCATTTTCGTGCATTGTCATCCACTTCTGAGCTATAGCCCAAATTTCAAGTCTCTAGATCATCGGGAAGTTAGTTTAAAATCAATTACAAAATTCCACTCGGACAGACAAGAAAGCGAGTTAATAAAAACATGCTAAAATAGCAATTGTTCTCCTTGAATGATGAAAAACGCATTAACCTTTTTATAAAGGTGTCCTTTTAGTACACTTTTACAAAAAGAAAAATATCATATAAATAAGCAATTAAAATACAAAAATAAAATGGTTTTTATGAAGATATGATTTAAAAATATCAAATGTGTTAAAATTTAAACTATTCTGAAGAAATTTTAAATTATTAAAAGAATAAGTACAGATAATTTGTGATAAAATAATGTAGATAATATTGTAATAGATGTAGAATTGAATAGAAACATTCAAATATAGGCAATAAACTAAGAATTTTCAAAGAAGCACAATATAATCAATAAAAACTAATTAAAAATCTAAAAATCCTGTTCTTTTTGCCTTTTTAAAAATTATATAATTGTATTACAAAATTACAAGTATTAACCATCTTGAAGACAAAAATATCGCTAAGAAAATCATATTTTTCTTCAAAACTTTCTTTGAAAGTAAGTATACGCATAAAGAAAGCTTATAATGAAAAGACTTTAAACGCGCAAACAAAAAAATCTATCATTATAGCTAGTTCTTTTACCTCCCTTTGTTTAAATGTTGTAAAAATTCTTGTAAAGGTACTTAAATGCTGTAAAACTCTACAAAAATACATAAATGCTGTAAAAATCTTTATAAAAATACTTAAATGCTGTAAAAGTCTTTATAAAGATACTAAGATTTGAAATTATACTTTATAAAACTTTTAAAAAGCTACGCTCCAAGAAATTATCTGAATAAGACGAAAATCGGTAAACGTAATTAATGTCCATTTGTGTGCAAAACGAAACACTAACAGTATCATGGGAATTGGATGTTTTATTCGGGAAAAGCAGCTACAAGAAAGAAAAGAAATAAATAAGGAGTTAACTCATCACTGGCCCTGATGCAAACAATTATTCGGTTAACCATTGATTCTTAGAACTGACGGATGTCCGCCTGTGAAATTACTTATCATCCACGCTCAAAATGGTGATAGATCACCAGATCGAAAATGCCTGTTCATCAAAACTGAAATGTGCTCTAATGGAATGAGATCTGATACTCCTCCTGGCAAGGAATGTGGTGGAGATGCAGGAATATAATTAGTATAAAGGTACGTGAGGTGCGGACAGGTGTTATCCCGTTGAAATGTAAGAAATGTAATAATCCCAAAAACAAAGAGTAACACTACTGAACGAGTAATTTTATCTGTCTTCTGCATGTCACGTCACCCAAAGGGCAAACAAATCAAATTACATCTATACCATTGCTCAAAGTTGGCAAGCTGTGATGGATGACAATTAGTGGAATATCTCACTATTGTCCTCGACATTTCTACACTCATGTCCATAAATTAAGGATAATTCAGAATCACACAGAAATTGAACTCTAAAATAAAAATTTCACCTGTAGAATTACCACACACATCTTGAAGAAGAATATGCAAATTACAGGAAACCACCAGATGGCGCGGATAGTACGTCACAATGACGAGAGTGTAAGAGAGAGTATATAAGGAATGGTGGGGGGCAAAGAAGTAAAATTGTTCACAAGCGCTTTAAAAGCCTTTCAGTGCAATAACTGCATAGTTATGGCACAAAGGAAGCATTTGGATGATTTTTTAAGTGGTAGAATTATCGGACGACTGGAATGTAGACGTACCCAACTGGAAGTATCCGAGGAACTTGGAATCTCCCAGAGTGTCATCTCCAGGCTTTGGCAACGATTCCAAGATGATGGTAATGTGAGTAGATGTTACAGCACAGGTTGCCCCCGAGTTACAACGCCGAATGAGGACCGGTATTTGGCAGTTACTGCCAAAAGAAACAGACGGAGCACAGCATCGGACCTGTCTCGTCAGCTCTCTTCAGCTACTGGTACGACAGTTTCAAAGCAGATCGTGTACAGACGCTTAAGGCACATTGGTCTATATGCTCGTAGGCCTGTCAGATGTGTTCCCCTTACCTCAACTCACTGTCGCCTGCGATTACCCTGGAGAAGAAAGCATGCATTGTGGACACCGCAACAGTGGTCTTGTGTGATGTTTTCCGACGAGTCCAGGTTTAGTTTACAGTCTGATTCTCGACGGACTTTCATATGGAGAGCGCCAGGTACCCGTTACCACCAAGAGAACACCATTGAACGACACCGTTACGGTGGTGCAGGATGGCTCGTTTGGGGAGGAATTATTCTTGGTTCCAGAATTGACCTGCATGTTCAGAGTGTAACGATGACAGGCCACATCTATCGGGATGTCATTCTGGAACAACATGTACGTTTGTTTCGGGGCGCCATGGGTGCTGAATTTCTGTTTATGGATGACAAAGCCCGTCCTCACCGTGCAAACATTGTAGACGAATGCCTTCAATCGGAGGATATCACCCGTATGGATTGGCCAGCATACTCACCGGACTTGAATCCAATAGAGCATGTGTGGAATATGCTTGGCCGCCGAATTTCAGCCCCTCAACCCCCTCCCACCTGTCTACCGGAACTTTGGAGGGCATTACTTGATGAGTGGTGTAATATTCCCCAAGATCAGATTGATAATTTGATATTCAGCATGCGTAGGCGTTGTAAGGCCTGTATTGCACCGTCCGGGAGACATACTCCGTATTAACCATCATACTAACCATGTTATACTGTTTTTTTGTAAATAGGTTCTGTTTTGAAATTTGCTACAGGGAGTAAAAATCACAATTTTTATTAATTATGTCAAACATATAGCATCTGTTTTGCTTTTTACCTTTTGTTTAATAAATAGACTTTACTAATAAGTCAAATTTGTTTTGTTTCTGTCTCTTTCTTTGCCTGAACTTCCTTATTCTTAATTTATGGACTTGAGTGTAGATACATCTTTGCTGGTAATGAGAACTCAATTCGAAGTGGAATTCATCGTGAAAAAAATTCTAGTCCAATCAGTAAGATTTCAAGTAAAATGTTTCCAGCACCACTGCAAACGCACCTGAAGAAGTGCAAAAATAAGGAACAGTCGTTATGAGGGCATCCATAGCCTCATGCTCCGTTCACTGAGTAGCCTATTAATAGTCAATACGATTATGGTGTGTCACGGTCATAAATTAGACTGTCGATAAGGATATATCAAAGACTATGAAGGTCTATCTGGTGATCTTTATGCCCTCACTTTTCTATTATTCTCGGTCATTCTATATTTTCTTGATATTCCATACGGTCATGGTTCACCTCATCTTATGAAGATAGTCGAATGGTACCATCCGAATAATAGCTCCGACTTAAATGTTGATTAATCTTGCGATTCGACCCCTTGCTTCCATTAAAATGAAATTATGACTTCTGCTCTTTCTTTTCACAAATTTGTGTGCAATGCGTTGGTACAGTCCATCTGGGTCGATGGTGTCATATTTTCTTGGAATGCCTTAACACTGAAAAGTAATCAATTTTACACATTATCCGGATGTTCCTTTGCAATGCGCTGCATCTCTATCTAGTTAATAATTGGCTGTCAAAAGTTAATTATTTACATATTCTGTTGTAAGTGTACGCAAAAATGGTGTGTACATGCGCGGTTTCATCCTGTTTAGGTAACTCCTTCTTAGTGGGTCTTTTTTTGTTGCGTGTAGAAGTATTTTCTGATTGGAAAAATATTTTTTTTTTTTGTTAATCGACACTATTTTTCAATTTAAATGTGCTAAAAAAATCTTTCATG
>BMAO01014889.1:0-76687 GCA_019973975.1 Trichonephila clavata
TACCAAGTTGCTGCATTTTGGTAATTGAAATCATTTCCCATGGTCATTACAATATGATTAGTAGCATATACTTTTGCCTGTAAAATAATTTTATGAAAATTAAATGCAAAAATTTATTAAAATGTAGAAATGAAAGAAATATTTTTTAATATAATATTTCTTATTATATGTTTTATATATTAATGTGAATAATAGAGTATAAAATTTGAAAATATCAACTCAACATATAAAAAAAAGAAAATTGTAACAATGAGAATATAATACGATTCACACATAAAGAGCATTTTTATTTAAAATTTACTTCAAATGGATAAGTTGGAGTGCTAAAAATAGGATAAAATTTAATAATTATATATTCATTATAAGATCATAAACAGAAAAATTACATCCAATAAAACTATTTACATTTTGACACATACATTTTTATTCATATTTTCAAGAACCTTTGTCGTTTTATTGAAGTAAACAATATAATTTGAACAAAATATTTGAACTACAGTAAAAGAAGAAAAAAAAAAATACAAGTAATATACTATCATTCAAAAAATAAATCAGAAATACCAAAGGAATAGAGATATAATAAACTAAATAAAAATTTGAAAAATAATAAATATTAATAACAATAAAAATGAATATTAAATCTAAAATGATAATTTTTATAAAACATTAATATATAACAAAGCAATTTAATAGAATTCATACATGCACAGAATATAACAAATAGAACTATCACTGTAAAGATAAATTTTAAAAATGAAGATTTACTTGATTTTCTGAGATGTTAATAAACTCAGCAACTCGTTGATCTACATTATAATCTTTTAATTCAGGATCATCCTACAATAGAGTTCAGTACAGTTAAAAGAATTTTTTTTTACAAAACTATTTTGGAATTTCGAAAACATAAAATGACTCCCAATTATGATTTTATAGTTAAAGAAAGTAAATAAAGAAATACCATAATTGGTGGATCATCACATAGCACATCAAAGCAAAACCCTGAAGGAGGACTGTATGAATTTGGCAAAGCTCCAGTGAATAATTGAGCTTTAGCACCTATATTAACAAATTATCTTTTGTAAAAGTTGGATCTTTGTGTTTTTTCTTTTTTGATAATGTATAGATACTAATCTTTTTAAAAACTACTCAATAAAATAAGGCAAATGTATACTATTAAAGACAGCATTTTTATCTATTTGTGATACACTCGTGCAATATTTAGACTTGTTTTAGAAACTTTTTACAATAATTAACGCTTCAATAAAAAATATAAATTCTCAACATAATACTTTTGTGATAACAAAACAGTAAAATTGACACAAACATGTAAATGATACATTTCTTTATGAAAAAAATGTGCCGAAAAGAAACAAAATAAATACAATATTTTATTAATGTTATATAATAATATAATATATTATAATTTTATAATATAAAAGATTATATGCATTTTTATAAACATTGAGACTTACAAACCTAAATTATCACTTCCTTTCCAAACATGTTCCATTGTTTTTCTTCATTCTGTTGGATTTGTCTTGATAATCAAGTCGGCCAAAAAACAAACCATCAAAAAACATCTAAAATATATGTATATTACAAACAATTAAATACATATATATTTCTAAATTATAAGGCATTATTTCATTGATGTAACTTGAAAAGAATATTCATGTCCAACTCAAATTAAAAACCATGATAAATCATACAAATTTAATATTGAAATTTATAAAAGGAAAAAAGGTACTTAGTTGGAAAAAAAAAAAGAAGAGTTAAACTGCATAAGATTCAAATATAATTATTTCCTTAACTGAAATTTCTGTTTTAAATATCTTTGTGTTCCGAATGTTATTAAAGCTTCATTTAAAAACCAAATGCATGTATATATTTCATGTATACTACAATCATTAATGCATTCATACACTTCCTCACTTTTATATAATCAGAAATGATAAAAATTACCATTAATTGAAGAAAGTGGGTAAAAGAAAATTATAATAGATGAAATCATCTTGCAGCCTGTCAAAACAAATTCCTGATGGAGGACTATAAGTTTAACAAATCTCATGGCAGATTTTTAAAAACGTGTTATACATATGCTTTTTTAATTTTAAATTTAACCCAAATTTCTAGTTTACTATATAATTAACAATCATTTTTTTACCTTTTTTTTTACATTTTGTCAAAGACAATTTTTTGGATAATTTTTTTTCATTAAGTTTTACAACCTGTAAAAACAATCTTTTTTGAAGAAAATATGCATATATATCTAACTTTCAGACCCTTCTTTTGTAAACTTCTAATGAAATCTGTTGCAGTATTTATATATTGATTTAAATTCTTGTTGCTGTTACTTGAACTAAGATTACATTGCAGTAATACCCTGAACTTAAGCGAAAGGTGGGAGTGAGTGTAACCACGTAAGTCAAGTTCACGAAAGTCAGGGTATAATTTTACCAAATACAATTTTTTTAGTTATTTCAAAATTATTTTTAGTTGGGGTCAGATATTAAAGGAAATAATTTAAGAAAAATCATTTAACAAAATTTTATGTAACACAAATACAAAATCGCAAACCCAAGTTATTTGTGATATAAAAGATTTCATAAAATCTAAAAAAGGAGTCTGTTAGCTCCAGCCTTTTTTTTCTCTTATAAAATTTCCTCTTGGCATGCTACAAATACTTTAATACCTTGTTTTGTTAAAAAACATGTTCTTCATCTGAGTCTTTATTTTCTGAAGGTTTTAACCTTTTTTCAATTACACTGAGGATTTCTGTTAAATTCCCGATTGTCGTTCAATCTTCTAATTGAGCTGGATCCAAAGACTCAAGTTCTTCAAAGTCTTGTTTATGCATTTCTATGAGCTCATCAATTGTCAGCTCCTGATTGGGGGAATCCAGCATTTCTTGAACATCATCATTATTATCCACTTCTAAATTTATTTGCCTGGCAAGGATTGACAACTTCTTCAATCATATTACCGGTTTCAACAGGATCTGGCATTGATTCAGTCCGAGTTTCAGTGATGGAATAAAAAGAGGAATCAACAAGATTTGAAAATTGTGTAACTCCAGGTTCATGTAAGTCAAGGTATTACTGTGAATCAAAGTACTGAAGTTTTTTAAAGTAAATTGTTAAATGCTTAAGTACCAATTTAAGTATTAATTGTAGTAATATTCTAACCACATACTTTAATAAAAGTAATTATGAAAAAAATCTTCAGTAAGAAATTATTTCTATAATGTTACATAAAAACATTTTAATTAAGATCAATTCAAAAGCTTTTTCACATGAAATATTAAAGATCTCAGAAACCATAGCAAATTAATGATTTATTTAATATGTATTATACATGATGTTAAAAATATTTTTTTAACAAAAGATAAACTCCCTTTTTTATGCACAAAAAATTTATCATACAAAATATTAAAAATCACAAATATAACGTCCTAACACATTAAAAAAACACAAAGATTTATCATTCACAATAATTATGAACACATAATTTACACAATTACACAAAAAAGAAATCCTTCACATTCTGACAAAGGGAATGACAACACATAACCAGAACATAAAAGGAAAACCAGATGTATTTTTCAACACACAAATTTTGAAAGATTAAGACTTCATCAAATGGATGTCAAAGCTGCAGAGACATCAAAGAAGCCCATGCAAAATCTCTTATGATTATAAGTGCTATTTCTGTTCTCAAACAAAGCATATATGAGTAGACCAACAGCTATCATTTCAGATATAGCCATCAAATTGAAAATATTATGTTGCACGACTTTTGAACAGGTGTAATCAAATCCATTCTACATAGAAACTTCAGAAGCAAAATGATGGAGATATCTCATATATTCACTAACCAAGGATATTATTCAACTGTATACAGACAATGTATTTATGAGCACAATTAACACATAAGCTTTAATTTCAATTTGAATAGCAGATTATATGATCAACATATGCATCAATATTTTTACTTAAAATTATTTATATTACAATATTAACATGGAAATATAAGTTTGATTATAAATCAATGTGATGCAACTAGCACAACCATAGAAATATATTTTGTCATACATTAACCTTTAGAGGACGGCTGGTCGATAGTGCCACCAAAAAGAACAGCCCTTTAAAGGACGGCGCTGGTCGGAGTAGCGACCAAGTTCTTCTTTCCCCCCTTTAACAGCGTTCAGATCACCGTAGGCTCTATAAAAATAAAGGAACGTCAATCACTTGACCGGTCTCTTTTGTATTCAGATAGGGGGGAGGATAGTTCCCTCTCTTTCCCTCTTATGACTATCCCTCACTAGCAGATTTAATCTTATGCAGGAAGAAGGTGTTACAATTATTATATTGAAGTTTTTCTTATCATATATATTGAACAATTCCAATTTCTTTTTGCAAAGTTGAGCAGAAAAATAATTTCTTAATAAATAATTTATTTAATTATTTATCTTTTTTTTAGATTATTAAAAACTAATAAATTTATGTTTTGAAACGGCATACACAACTAATTCTTGTATGAAAATTATTTGCATTCTTTCTTTGAAGAATTAAATCATTGTCAAATCTTTTTTTATTCCTGCTCGAAAAGGGAACACAAACTAAAAAATATTTGAATAAAATAAGGCTTGGAAAATATAATATACTATGACCGCTTGAATAGATACTCAATTTATTAGGACTAATCGAGATTCTCAAAAAAGTTTTCAAAAGGTAATTTGTTCTACAATATTTAATTCGTATTATTTATTTCGTGAAAATAGATGAGTCTTACAGATTTTTGCAATAAACTTTTAAAATTATATATTTTAGTTTTGCGAATACATTTGTGAAATACAAGAAATACCTTTCAAATTTTACTTATTGTAACGGTTGATATATAATAGTTGAAACTTAAAATTGAAGAATTTAAACTTTAAAAATGCAAAAAAACTGAATGCTTACATGACCATTTTTCAATTCTTTAAAATTTTATATCAAAATACCCCCCCCCCCAAAACCTATTTTTTAATCGTGTATAAACAACAAAAAACGAAAAAAGAAAATATATTTGCAACAAAAGAATTATAGAAATATTTGTTATAGGTTTTTAAAACTATTCATTTCAGTATTTCGAATTTTTTTATAAAATGCAAGATACTAACTTCGAGATTTTTTATTATGACAGTTGATGTATAAAAGTTGTGTCCCTTCGAAACAAGAACTATCAATTCCGATATTTTTTTCTTTCAAATTTGTTGAAAACGAATATTACGAGTTCTTCAGCATAAAAAAACGTCCCGATTTATACAAAAACCATAGAAGCAAGAATGAAATTTTTGATTTTGTTATATATTATACTTTGAAAGTTCTATAGTGTTGGATTTCGTGATTTTTAGAACTTAAAATAAGTTTTTTTTAAAAAAAATAAAGTAAGTTTTCTTTATAATAATAATACGAAAAATTTTGCAAAATGCTCTAAAATCCATCTTAAAAATAAATATAATCAGAACGTAGTCTAAAAGATAGTTATAATGAAGTAAAAAAAAACCTGCACGCTTTCTTTCCCCCCCCCCGTTTATTTATTAGTCAGTCACTCTTTGTAGTATCATACATAATAAGAAAGGAGTGTTGGGGTGTGCTCTCAGGCTATTGAACGTTTGAAACTCTGAATACAGTCACGTGGCTCTTGTAAATGAGCACGAAAAGCAAGTTGTAAAAGCTTTTATATGGACAAATAATGCTTCTCCCTCTTGATTATTGTTGATTCCTTCAGGTTTTGGTCGTTATTGATTACCATATGCCTTTTTGGTGCAATAAAACTTAGAAATTCACATCTGCCTTCTTGTAAATCTTCCAGATTGCTTTCAAGTACCCTGAAAACTATTCTTCTTTTATTCTTCTTCTTGTCGAAATAAAGCATTAGAAAATGCATTTCCTTTTCTATTAAATTGTTGGACATAGGATAAATAGAGAAACTATGCGAACAACTTAAAAGAAGGCCCACTTCTACTTTACGTGCGTTATCAAGAGAATGAAACTAACAGTTTCGAGAACTGATATTGTGTTAGATTTTGAGAGATAAGGTGAAAAAGACCCAGTAGGGGACTGTCCAAACAAAGCATGGAGAGGGAGTAAAAAAGCGATATATTTGAAAATAAAGACTTCCTTCTTTTTGAAGAAAGTAAAAGAAAAATTGTTACAATCTGTAACCCGACTGAGGAGTCTGTGCTTTGAGAAGAAAAGATTTTTGTAATTATTTTGAATGTTGATCAAAAGAGTTGACTTCGTAGGAATGTGTTGGCTCTATCTTATGCACAAAATCACATACAAAAATCAGTCCATTATCGCACAAAAATCAGAGCAGTAATCTTATAACTTAAGCAATATTATGCAATTATTTTGAAATTTTGAATAAAAAGTAAGGATAATCCGAAGGCTAAGGATATAATTTTTTTGTACGAAAGGTGAAAAAAAAAATAAGAAGCCCTTGTATGCTGTCATTACTAGCTAAAGAAACAATTACGTACACATAAGAATAATATATTATTTTTATATAAACAAGTTTAAAATGCATGAAGCTTCTAGGCAACTTAAAAATGTTTGTAGTCATAATATTTTGTCTTTTTTATCAGTTTGTGTTTGCGGTTTTACTATCAAGTATTCTAAAAATTCAAAGCATTTCCTCTCTTTTACTAATGAAAATATTTTATTATTGTTGGAAAAATATAATTTTAAATTTCTTGTGTATATAAGTAATTTATTATAAGGGACACTTAGGTAAATTTATAAATTATTAATATTTCATTTACAAGTAACATAAGGGGCAAAGTAATAAGACGGACCTCGTAATTTAAATGACGATCCAGTAACAAGACCGATAACCGAGCTAGAACCCCCACTTCTAATTTCCACACCATGGCATCGTAAGAGTTTTGATTTAAATGCCTATCAGCTCTACAACATGATAAAACCCCTAATCACGACCATTTTTTAAAAAAAAAAAAATTTGGTGATTATGTTATTTATTACATTTATTTGCCACACACAATAAATGATTTTTGTAGTCACGGTAGCCTAGTGGTCTAGGTTGTAGGGGAGTGGTGCACTTTAAATCTGTCGAGAGCTCAAACGTCCTCCCGTTGGTGTGGTAGTTAAGAGAGGGAGTGCTAACTCAGGTGTCGTCTTCATCACTTGACCACGGTTCAAAATTACGAGGTTCGTCACCAAAAGCCCTCAAGTAGCTGAACAATGTGACATTAATATTCATTTACTCACTCACTCATTAAATGATTTATCATAATTTACAGCATGCATAGGAAGAATTGCATAAAAGGAAAATGAAAATTTAATTTTTGAACAAAGTTTGTTAATGAAATTCAGATTTAAACTTAGGATTAAATAAGTGTTATGAATTCTTATGTATCAAAATAGAATGAATTACAGAAAGAATAAAAAATGACAATTATGCTTCAAATCTAGCATTTCTTTACCGAAATTATATAAGAAATTTCTTAAGAGTATTATACATTTTGCTAGCATTTCGGAAAGAGAAAAACAATTATAAATTGAGTAACAATGCAGTTCCCAAAAAATCATAGCTGATTTATAGCGATATGTCTATTGGTATACACAAGTTGCGAAATCTTATCAAGTTTTTAAAACTACACATAAGTAACGTATTAATCTTCTTGATTAAAGAGTTCTGCACAATTCTCAAAACAGATATTTTTATTAAAAACTTTTAAAATCTTCAGAGTAATAAACTAGTTTAGAATAGTTCATTATCGAAAATCTGAATTTTGCGTTATGACATAAAGAGATAAGCTCTCACACTTTGCTTTTTCTTTTATGTTATTGATTAGAATTACCTGTAATTTATAAGGAATATTATTATTTATTTCTTATTTCTACTCTGATTATTTTAAGTTTTAACACCAGCATAAATTGAGTTTATGTGTATCAAATTCATGCATTTAAAGTAATGAAAAATAAATTTATAACATTTCCTCTATTTTTATGAATTTACTGAAATATCAGTAAATGATATTTATATTTTATCAAAATATAAATACATTTTACTTGAGTAAAATCAATTAAATTTGGTTTAGTTTATTGCACCTTTGTCTACAATGAAATAAACGTTTAATTTTTTTTATGCAATGATTCTTATTGTTATCTTTGTTTTACGCTATTTCTCTCAATGCTCTTAATAATACTGAAAAAGAAATCCAGATGGAATATAGTTTAAATTGTTAGGAAATTTCTTTTTTAAAAATAAATGAATTTCCCGAAATTTCTTGATCTGAAATCATCACTAATTTTAACATTGGATTTTTCAAGAAAACCTGTTTCCCTAAGAAAGGGAGAATCTTTGTATTTAGGGACTTTCTAAGCAGTGAAAATCGCCATTGATCAGCGGGAGCCAATTACTATTTTGCTTCTTTTGTCCGCCGTTATATGGTAGCATCTGTCAATGACCAAAAAGGGGGTAGCCAACACAGCTGAAAGTGCCGTCCTTAAGCAACTTTTTCTCTCAAAACCCGCCGTCTTCAAAAGGTTAAGCAATAACAATAACAAAAAAAACTTCTAATGTTTTATTGTGAATTTATTCTATAGTAAAATTTAATTCATAAATACAAAATTTTATTCGATTCATTAACATATCAATAAATGAGGTATTAGTGCACAATGAAAAATTCATTACTTTGTTTTGCATTAATAAGTGTCAATGTTTGCATGTTTAGTTTTGAAAAATTTGATGAATTCTAAATATAATTTTAACTTTTCTTTAATTAAATTCAAATGAAATGGGGGTTTTTAAAAAAATATTAATATTCTCTACTTCCTTTGAACTGTAAATATAAAGATATATCAATATTTAAATCATTAAAATCATAATAAAGAGTTAGAAAAAAATGTTCATCTCTGTAATCTCAAGAAAAATCCTGTTTACCTTTTTTTTTTTATTATTGTATTATGTAGTTTGAGCCGGCTGGGTGGTGTGGTTGGTTTGCCGCTGGCCATCTGCACCTAAGGTTGGGGGTTTGACCCTGGCCCAAGTCGGTGGATTTTTGTGATGTAGAAAATCGGCTGTGGCTATGTCATATGATGATACAGCATGTAAAAGATCCCTAGAGTGTCTGTTTGGCTTGGGCGGTTTCGGCAAAATTAAATCCTAGTACAGGTTCACATCGTCAGAGCTCAGGTGCCTCCCTCTGTAGAGGAAACTGGGCGTTAAAATTACCTGCAGCTATTGGTATCTGCCTATATGGTGCCACACTGATACCAGCTCCTGGGAATGTACTAGGTCTGCAATGGTAAAAATATCAATCCGCAGCCCCCTTGGATGAAAAAAATTTATATAGTTTATTTCTTTTTGTGGATCAAATTTAAAATGTTCTAAATAAAATTTTCAGAATGGGTGTACTTTTTTGTGTTTGAATATCATTCATATCCAGTTATTTATAAATTTCTATTGTCATTACAATTTTTTAAAGCTTATTATATATTTTAGGTGTTCTTCTTATTAAAACACAAACAAAATAAAACTATAATGATTATTAAAAATGTTATGAAATTAATTTATTCTTTAATATTTTCTTTGAAATTTCTTATCATAAAAGCATTTTTCAATAAATTTCAATTATAGTTTGCATGCTGCTGTTTATATGTATCATTTAACATGTTTCTGGGATTCATAAATAATATGTAACATTTTATGAAGGGAAAAAAATCATTGATAGAAATTCTATCAGTATTAAGTATAAACTTATAATTATTTTTTTAATTTCAGGTATGCCTTTACGAAAACGAATACTTCTAATTGGAAAAACATTCATTTTTATGATAATGAGCTTAATTGGAGCATATGTATTTTGTGCATCAATTGCTGTTGTACTTGATATTTTCAATGCAACTATGTCATGGTATCGTTCACCTTATTTGGTTGCGGGTTTATATGGCTGTTCCTCTTTAGCTGCATTAATTTTCATCCATTCCTTAACCACAAGTAAAGATGAAGTGAGTATAGGTGTAATTATTTATATTTATAATAATTTAAGTTTTTAAAATGTATGTATGAAGAGAGCTATAGTAGAGATCAATGATAAAAGGTACAAGCTATGTGACTGATAAGACTTAAAAAAACTATGATTTTTAATTTATATTCCAGTTGCGCAAAATAATGTTGGCTGCTGCATGTAAAATATAATTTATTTTTTACTCTTCTGTCAAGAAACTACATCATCATAGCATGTTAAGTATATTAGAATAAAGAAAGTGATTTGTACAGTGCATATTTTAAGAAACTAACTAAAGTTCTAAATGACCTTTGAATTGAAGATAACAATATAAATTTCAATTATGCTTATTTTATTTAGCAGTAGTTTTATAACTTCATTTTATGAAAAATGTTTAAATTCATTCCTGCATTATATAAAAACTTTTAACATTTGATAATGAAAGTTGTAATTAGACTGTATAGACTTGAATCATAAATATGTTCAACTAGAAAATGTATTCTGTTCATTAAAACTGAAAATTTTATAAAAATATAACAATTTTATTTTGAAACACTTTTTAAACTTTTATTATAATATTATAAAATAATAAAACATTTTATCTTTATATACATACTTCCTACCAGATTGTTAATATGTTATTGTTTACTATCTCAGGTTCCATGAAATAACTTTAAATTCGTTAGTTAGCACAATGTCTTGCAAAACTAAATAGTTTTCTAATGAAAAATGCACCTTTTTCATGGAAAAAACATCTATAATAGAGAAGAAACAACTTTTCAATATATCAACAGATTCTATGTTAAAATCTAAATTTAAGCAAGAACAGCTTCTAAATTTAAGGTTGCAAATTCATGCAAAATACATGGGATTTCTCACACAGCTATAAACATTTTAATACCATTCAGAACAATTGTGCTTAGGTAAAATATATTTCTCAATGTAAGTGGCTACAAAAACAAATTAAACTCAGAATATGTAATGCAATTGCATTTAATCTCAGTTGACCTAGACTTCAACAGTTTGTGTGAAAAAAAGCAAGCACATATTCCAGTTTTCAAATATAATGCCTAGATATGTGATACTTGGATCACAAATTAATATTAAATTTTAAATTATATTAAAAAAAATTGATTAGAATTTTTTAAGAATAATTGCAATAATTTTTTTAACTGCCTTTACATTAAGTGCCTATAGCATGTTGTTCTAATTTAAATATTATTTTGAGATATATTCTTTGAAGTAAGTGTATCAAATGGAGTTCCACAAATACACTTTCTGGTTCTAGAAGTTCTATGAAAACACTTTCAAGTTCGAGGGGTTCCATGAGTTGAAAAAGTTTGAAGATCTCTATACTAATCCAATAAATGAATTTTTTTACTTGGTTTGTCATTATTAATCTTCTATCCTATGCAAGATTAACATTTGATTTTTCTTTCTTTCCTTATGTTATGAAACATAAACACAAATTGTAAATTTTTTTTATCGAATACCCTTGTTTGTGCTGTCCAGTGTGCCTTCATTATGTGAAAAGTTTTAATAAATTTTAAAATAAGCTTTGTTATTTTTGAATTATGGCAGGTTCTAATCTCATGTTTATTTTAAAGTATTTTGGATATGTGATTATTTTGATTTTGCATTTATATATAAAATATCTTGATGTTTTGACTTTCTAATGCAAGTGTTTTTCCCCCTTCATTTGCATCCATTATTTGCTATTTATGTATGACATCCAGCTAATATATTTTGTAGACTTTGCGTGAGAAGTGGGTTAAAGAAGATATCTACTTTGATGCTGCTCGTTTATTATGGATAAGCTGTCTGATTGTTCTGGAATTGGCTAAAATCAATTCGTCCTTCATTTGTTGTGCTTGGACACTGTTTCCTTTGCTTATTCGTGGTGTTTTGGGCAACTTTTTAAATCTTGTTGGCCCAAAAGGTAAATGTTGTTTCATTTTAATTCTTTTAAATGTTTCTGAATTATTTAATAATAATTTTTATTTCTTATTTGGACTGACTGCCCTCTCGGTTTTATAACTAGCTGTATGAATTCAATAATGTTTATTCTAAATGTATGTTATATGAGGATTAATCTTTCACTCTATTTTTGTGTTTTCAGGTTCTCAAGCATCTCATTTAACAATACATATTTTCATGCAACTTATTCCATTATCTTTGTTATTGTATTGTGGTTGGTCCATGTACACAGTTTTCATTCCAATAATGGGCCGTATCGGAGCCATGATTAATCCAGATTTATTGGTTGGCCTTTTTACTACAGTTTTAGTTTTCTTCTCTACATCTTATATGGTAAGAATATTTTTCCTAGTTTAAAAAAAAATAGATTATATTATTAAATGAACTTAAATATAAGAATTCTTATAATGAAATAAATTTTAAGCTTTATCTTATTCCAATCAATTGAGTTATACCTGAAAACTGAATTATATTGTGTTGATGTCTGAATAGTTACAATAATCTTTTTCTTGTATCAATACATGCTATCGGAATTTCAATTATTTAAAAAAAATGGATTCTCAATAAAAAATTCAGTAAATTACACTCAAGAGCCAAAACATTATGACCACCTGTTAATAACGAGTTGGCCCACCTTTGGTGCGCAACACAACTTCAACCCGCCTTAGCATGGATACTACCAGTCCTTAGTAGATGGCCGGAGACAGATTGTACCAGATGTTTAAGCAACAGTCACACAAATCTGAGTTATTGCGAATTGGTGGCCTTTGAACTCTGAGCTGCCATCCCATGACATCCCAAATGTGTTCTATTGGATTGAGATCCGGTGAGTTAGGTGGCCAGGACATTAACTGGAATTCAGCATCATGTTCCTGGAACCACTCCAACACAATTTTAGCCTTGTGACATGGGGAGTTGTCCTGTTGGAACATTCTATTTCCAGCTGGAAAAACAGAAGCCATGTAAGGGTGCAACTGGTCCGCAATGATGTTCAGATACCCTATAGCATTCATGGTCTGCTCTACCACAACCACGGGTCCCAGAGAGGCTCAAGAGAACGTCCCCCAAAGCATAATACCGCCACCTCCGGCCTGTGTATGACCTACTGTACATTGAGGGAGCAACTGTTCGCCTGGAAGACGGCGTATCCTGACATGCCATCGGCGTGATGAATGACAAACCGTGATTCATTTGACCAGGCAACTCTCTCCCACTGATCCATGGACCAGTCGCGATGTTACCAGGCCCAGTTGGTGATGACGCTTGGTCAGCAAAAGCACACAAGTGAGACGTTTGCTGTGTAGTCCCATATCCAACAGTGTCCGCTGAACAGTGTGCTCCGATACTATTCTACTTGGCCCTGCATTGTATTGGGCTGTCAACTGAGCCACTGTCTGGCTCCGGGTTTGCTTCACCATGCGAGACAGTCTCCGACGACCTTTTTCTTTGATAGTGTGTGGACGTCCAACACTGTGTTGTCTACTGCTGGTTTCACCGTCATTCATCCACTTTGCATAAATACTAACAACTGTAAATCGCGAACAACCCACGAGTTGTGCAGTTTCGGAAATACTTGTTCTGAGCCTTCGAGCCATTACAATCTGCCCTCTATCAAAGTCGCTTAGATCCGCAGCCTTTCCCATCACACACAGAAGTAAGTGAAACATTGATTCTTCAGCCTCTTTAGCAGCAGTTAAATACCACTTCCACCTGATCACGTGCCTTCCACGTCATCCAGGTGAGTTCATTGCAAATTATAGGGGTGGTCATAATGTTTTGGCTCTTAAGTGTATAATAATTTCTTGATAAGTAGTTTTTTGTAAAATAAAACATTTATTTATTTTTATAATGATGAATAACTTTACAATCTATAACAGAACTATATTAAATTCTATTTATATAAGGCATATTTTTTTTAAAAAGAATTTTTATGTTAATGTACTTTATGCTTATGAAATCATGCAACAATATTTAAATGTGTATTTTTAAAAAATATCCTGTAACCCAATAATTAAGGGAATACTAAGCATAAACTTATTTTTTGGTTTGATATATGAAAGAAATCCTTTTTGTTTTAAGATGGCACAAGATATGGAAATAATTCTATTTTTAAGAATTTACTTGCTGATAACATTAAAAACTATTATAGTTTTTCAGTAATTGGAGTAATGTGTATTGTTTTTATAACATTGTTTAAATTGGTAAGGGAAAAAAAAGTGCCAAAATTTTTTTTTATAAATTTTACTATTTAAAATTAAAATAAATATTACATTATTTTTTTATTTGTTTTATAAAACTAGTGTAAGGAATTTTGGATTGCAAAAATATTGCTTTCCTCATAGTTGTTTCTCATAGTACTGCTATTCATTTTACAAATATATCAAGTAACATATGATGTGAATTTGTTTCAACTTCTTTATATTCAGAATTTTATTTTGATTATTTGCTTTTGTTTTGTTATTTATAATTAACACTGTAATTTTGTTTTTAATTATAAAATTTCATTGAAGCATTTAATGAATCTATAATAATTCCCTTTTTGTTATAGTTTTCCCTCATTCAAGTGTTGGCATCTCCTCGTAAAGTAATTATGTTATTATTGTTTATTGTTGCTACAACTGTGACTCTAGTCTGTGTAACACCTCTGGGATTCCCATACTCAGGTGATGAACAATCACCAGCACCAATGCGCTTGTATATATTAGTAAGTAATTTTTTATATTGTTATACTTTTTTGAAGCTGATGATACAATTGGCTTTTAAAAATGTGTACATTTTAAATGGATAAAATAATTTAATAGAAAATTCTTTGAAATTTCTTGAGTTATATATGTTTGATTTGTAATACTTAAGATAAATAGATTTGTGTATGTGTGGCTGAGTTAGGTACCTAATAGTTATGAATTTTAAATTTTAAAGCAACATAAATAAGTATATACTCAGTTTTTATTTATTTTTTGTTCTCCTGTTTTTGCTTCAGAGACACAATTTTTAACTAATAGTGTATTCTTTTGATTATTCTTGTTACTAAAATTGAGTTGAAATTTGTGCCATATTTTTGTATAATACATAAATAAATGTTAATCTGATTCAAATATTAAACTGTTTGTATCTTTGAATCAGAAGAATCAAGAAGAAATTAAAACATTTTTTTTAAAAGTTTGTAACTTGTGACACAGAGAATAAAGTTTAACCCAGATTGTTTTGTGAGTGAATATTTTTTTTTTTTACATTCAAGAATTAAAGTAAAGTTTTTTCATAATTTATGAAGTTTTCTAATACAAAAGAATAGATTTAGGCTATTCAAAAAGAAAGGAAAATTTTTGAATTCACAGTAATCTTTATCAATCAAAAATAATATTATTAATTCTAATTGCATTCTTCTTTTTCTGCAAGATACAAATTTAATTGTTTCTTTATAGTAAAATTTGAAATACAAATTCCTTTATGGCTGTTGTTAAAGTTGTTTCACATGTAAATGTAACAAATTTTGAAGATATTCGAAAAATAAAAATGAAGTTATTATAGAAAAGAATACAAACAATATGTATAATAAATAATTTCTAATTAAATTTATGTCTAAATTGAATGGATGTTGATTTTCTTTAGTCTATTTAAATTATTTATATCAAATAA
The DNA here is from genome assembly GCA_019973975.1 of Trichonephila clavata. Lineage (NCBI taxonomy): Eukaryota > Metazoa > Arthropoda > Arachnida > Araneae > Nephilidae > Trichonephila > Trichonephila clavata. The sequence continues at coordinate 15,632 of BMAO01014889.1, forward strand.
GTGCATTACGTAGCTATTTCAGAAATTAAATTTGGCTATTTTGGTTTTTTGTATATTTAGTTCAACTTGTGATGTTTTTAATTGTAATTCTGCTTTTTAAATACCAATTTTGGACATAATTTTCAGTTGATTATAATTGTGATGTAATATTCTTTGTCTCTAAAATTCCAAACCTGAAAACAAAGTTTTTAAAATCATTATTATACTGTCTTTTTTTATATATTTTACTTGAGTTAAATTCATTATAAATGTAGTTGTTCTATTTTTTACAATTGAATAACTACTTTAAATATGAAAAAGCAATAATCAAATGTGTTTTGCATATTATTTTCTATTTAGCAACTGAATTAAGTGAAAAAAATTAAATTTTTATTAAAACCAATTTTTTGTAATATAGATTTCAATGCAAATTGTGTTTATTACAATGTATTTTGTAAATACTTTTTAAAGGAATTCATTATAATACAAAATTATGTACTTCTGAAAACATTCTTTTACCTTTATGTAATACATAGCTAAAGAAAAATGTGCTAAACCATATATTTTTTAAAGGCAAAGAATTCATTTTGTTTAGCAGAATTACATAAAACAAATTATTTGTAAATTATTTTCAGATATATTGTGAAAAAAGTAGTTTTAGTTCTAAATTAAAATTAACCTTTTTTTCCCTGAACTAGTTGATAGGGATGGCTATTTGATTATTTCAGTGTATTGTATACATGCAATAGAAGTATGCTTACTAGAAAAATATATGTAAAGCATAAAAGGTGTTGAATTATTGAAAACTCGTACTAAAATTTGAAATTTCATACAGGATTAGATTTTGTCATAGCTTAGGATTTCTAGAAAAGATTCTATGAATAAACTATTACATACATCATTATTCAAAATTATTATTTTATTTTAGCACACTGAACGCACATTTTACAATCAAAATGGAAGTGTTAAGTCAAGAGATTCTGGGTATTGGACTGTTCCTTTAGATTACAAAGGACCAAAAGTGCTTGATACATTTATTGACCAAATAAAAGATGTTAAACCTGTTGACTGTGATGCTGAATTAGCTTGTGGGATGCCTTTTTACATACCTGTGATTTCTTTACTCAGGTAAATAAGTTTTTTTTTCATTTACATTTATTTTTTAAAGTAGAATTTAATGAACAAAAAGAAAAGAAAATGTTTGATTTTAGATCACAGAAAATTGTCAAGCCTTTTAACGAGAAACTTTGTCAGAAAATTCTTATGAGCAATTTATTAGTTTTTTAATTAGTTATTAACATCATTGAGTAAAATTTTTTTAGTTAATTTTGAAGAAGTTTTATTTAAGAATGTTATTAATGGATTTTAGCTTTTTATGTTTAATTTTCTTCAAAATGTTACTCATTTTTTTCCATATAAAATCATTTTAGTTACATTATTGTACATTTATAATAAATTATTCATTTAAATTGATTTTTGCATTGCAGGATAAGTTATTATGTACCTGCTTCAAAGCCAAAAATTCATGGAACTCATAAATTGGAACTTGTTTCAAAAACTCTTATAAATTCTTATACATACCGATTGTCTTTTGTTGCTTCTGGTAAGAGTTATATATTTTTATTCCCCTTTTGAAAGCTTTTTCTTTTATGAATTTTAATAATATTTAAATAGAAATATTTCAAAATTTATTTTATTTTGGTTGGTATTTTTAAATTAATAGATTTTTAAAATTAGTAGATTATTTAAAGTTTTCTATGAATCAGCTATGTGACTTAATGAGCAGTAATTCAAAACGAATTTTTAAAATTAAAATTTAGACGCTGTTTAATTTTATTTTGAAAAACGTAAATAAGAAATTTTTTGTTTTGAATAATGTAACAATAAGTTAATTCTGTAAGTTAGAATATACAACACATGCTAGGTCAAAGTAGCCTAATATTTATGGTAACGAACTTGTCAGGGTTCAAGTCCTGAAGACCCATCATCTAGAGGGGGCTGATGCATGTTAAAACCAAATCATAGGAAACCAAATTAAAACATTTACACTTCAAGTATTTGAATCATAATGTGTATTTATTGGACTAAGTACAATTTTTGGACTCCTGCTTTAGTTATAAATGATAATCTCTTAAAAAATTACTCTTAATGTAGCATGTTAAAATATATTTGTCAGTGACTTGCAATTATGTGTTAAATTTGCTATTCAATTGAGTATTAAATATATTATTATTTGCTGATATTATTGCATTGTATTTTAGTACATTTAGCTATTTTAAAGAAGGTGTTTATTTGTTAGAATATATTGAATTACATGTTGTTTTTTAATTTTCTAAGTAGATCTATATTACTGTGTGCTTTGTCCTATAGTAAGTTTTATGCAATTCATCCTGTTCCTTTTGATTAAAAATTATTTTAATCAGAACTTCCTTATTATCTAGCTACTTTTGAGAGTAACGAAATAAAACTCACCACATTATCAATATCATTCTGTATCATCACAATATTCAATTGAATTTTTTTATGAGTAGCACTATACGTTATTTGTTAAAAAATTGGAATGAAAAATAATATCTGTAGCACGTGCAGTGAAATTTTTCATTTTAGATTGTTTTTTTCCGTATTATTTAATGTAGATACTTTTTCATTTTGAATTTCAGCATAATATTCATTCTGTGTATTGTTACAGTTCTAAATTTTGAGAAATTTATCAGCAAATTCTTTTTATTACTAGTAAAAATCTTCTAAAAGAAGATTTTTTTTTAAAGAACTGTATATTTTTTTATAAACACAAATCTCTTTTAAGAAAAATTCATAATATCATTCAAAAAGAGCTAGTTAAATATTTTTTTAAAAGTGACATTTCGGTTTTGTGATACAGGGAAATCAAAAAAGCTTTCTTTTTACAACTTGTTGGTGGTTCTCTAAATGTTCAAGTCACTGAAACTACACTGAAAAGTTTTATGTTCAGATATCTTCTATACTTGGCCAAAGATATAAAATATTTCATCAAATATGTTTGTAGAAACCAGAATAAATGCTAAAATCTGGTTGTGGGTTGTATGTAGTCAAGTATACATTTGTATAAAAAAAAGTGGGAGGTGCTGCATGTTGAATTAAATTAAACCTCAGATTCCTTGCTGCAAAAGGTTATCAGATTGATTGTATCGTTTAAAAAATTATGCATATTTCACTAGTTACTTATTGTGTTACTGATTCATTCATCTTTAAAAATAACCGTTTAAGAAATAATTTTATATTAAATATCAACCAAAGTTATGAATTGATAAACAATTTATGAATTTCATTATGCAAGTTCTTTTATTTATTAAAAAAAAGTGAAATATTTTAGAAGAAAGGAAAGATAATAGCTTTTTTAATAATCATATGTTAGCCATTTTAACATCCTACATAAATTTATATAGGATTATAGAAAAACTTTTTCATTGTAATTCATCGGTCCTTTAAATTTGTATTCATCCATTTTTGTAGTCAAATAATGCATTTTAGTTGTAAAAATCAAAAATATAATTGTCTTTGAAAAAAGGAACACCTTAATTTCTTCTTTCAAAAAACTATTGCTGGTTACTGGCCAAGAAAGGAAAGAAGAAAGTCTTAAGCTTTTCAGTCAGCTTAGACCAGTGATACTCAACCTGCGGGCTGCATGCGGCCCACCAATCCGTTTTAAGTGGCCCGGTCATGACCCATTGCTCTGAGAAATTCTTTTATTTAAGATGATGTATTAAAAATTTGGTGACAAATTCTTTGATAAGAAATTAAATATATCAATTTTGCTTTCTTACTGTCAATGCCGTACTGCTGTGAATTGATATTCTTTTTCTATTTGTAACGGTTACAGTTAGTAATAACAGACAACAGTGGAGTAGTGACAATTTTATGGGTGGAACTAATTTTGAACAATCTTTCATACCTTGCAAGAGAAAAATATTCGAAGGATTTGGAGGCTGATTGTTTTGTAGTGAAAAACAAACATGGGTCAGTGCTTGTTTGATTTGTCATGAAAATGCTGTATTTTAAAAATACCAGTAAACAGGAATCATTCAATGACGCTTCTCCTCTTTCAAGAAGTGATAAAAAGTCTTTATTGAGTATTCTTTGAAGCAGCAACAAAGTGTTTTGTCAGTGGTAATATCACAGTATTAACAAAGACATTCTAAGAAGTTTTTTATATTATTGGTAATCATATGAAATCGTTTACTGATGCAAAAATTGTGAAGGAGTGTTTCTTAAATTCTTTTAACTTAGTGTTAGTGTCAAAAATAAATAAAAAATATTAATTAAAAAAAGCAAAACAGGGGTTATTATATTTAAAATTTTCAATGTTATCTTGGTCTTAACCCTTTAAAGCGCAGAAAAATAAATTCTCTGAATTTTTAAAAATAAAATTATAAATGCAATGTATAGAACCTAAGAACAGTGAAAATACCTTTAAAAAAATTACAGTACATCCCCCCCGGGGGGGGGGGGAGGTGGTTTCACAGAAGTACCACCGCGCACTTACGACATAATTCTCGGATGAACAATATATGATTTGCGTTAGATTTGTAAGAATATTCTTTATATATTTTGTAATAAATTTACTAAAATATGCAATATTAAGTATTAGAATTACTTTTTAAATATTAAATAATACAAAATATAACTATAAGCGATTGAAATCAACTGCAATAGCCAGTAAAGTTTTTTTTTTCATTGTTTCTTTATTATTAAATTATTAAAACATGCAGTAACACTGAAATAATAACCCCCTCCTCCAAATCAATGGTAAAACCCCCATAAATTATTAGTTATTTCACTGCCTGAGTCAAAGAAAAGAAAAAAGGGCTAAATCTCTTGCGTGTGTGTGCTACACGCCGGAGAAGAAACGGACAATTTTCATGTTCCAGGTGCGCAGGGGTATCAGTCTGAAACCACCCGAAAATATCTTAATATAAAGCACTTCTTTTCATAATTTATCATACTAAAAATTAGTTATGCTATGAAGAGCATATGCAGCAAAAATGTACATACCTTACTTTGAATTTTTGTCTATTTTTATTTGCTAAAAAAAATTTTTTTGGAGTGTTTAAAAAAGGCTTTTAAAATGATGCATTTTTCTCACAGAAAAAGGAGTTTTTTTCTCACGTGCTGACATCTAGTGTCTTTTAAGAGAGTTAAAAGAAATCTTTAGAATTATTGGTTTCATTAAAATACCACTGCGCGTTTAGAGGTATTTTTTAGAAAATGGTGGTTTCAGAGAGATATCACCGTGCGTTAAAGGGTTAAAGCATCCCCCCCTTTTAACCTCATGTTTCGGCCCACGTGAAATAGCCAACATATGTATGTGGCCCAGCAGAATAAAAGGTTGAGTACCCGTGGCTCACAGACCATCTTGATCTATTTGATGCTATGTTTTTGCATTGGTTAACTCCCAAGTCCTTCAACCACTTTTCTACTTTATGCATCCACCTTGTTACTTGATTTCAGACATATTATATTAAATTAAATAAATCAAATTTGTATCTACTGTCATTTTAAATTTTAAAATCAAAGGAGTTTTAATCTTGAATGGATGAATTGTTGAACCATTTTACCAGTTCTATTTTAAGTTTCTAATGATATATACTTATGTACAAGGTTCTTATTCACAGGTCCAGATCATGTAAATGCTATAATATCGCCTCGTAAAGGAGTTTCTCTGACAAAATGGTCTCTAACTGAAGAACCATTTAGAAGTTTAGACTGGGTTGATAGACCTACTTATTTTCTATACTACTCATATGGAGAATATACTGAGCCCTGGACATTTTCTATTGATCTCACAGTAAGAATATTTTTGTAGTTTTTAAAGTGAAATTTGATGGTTTATGTGTGCAATTTGAATTAATCAAAATCATTGTTAAAGTAATATACCATGAAATCTGGCATGTAACATGCATTTTTAACACAAAAAATAAGATTAAGGTTTATGGGAGCGCATTTTTTGCCAGGTATGAAAATGAGACCTTTAAAAACAGACTCACACAAAAGATGAGCATAGAAAAAAAAATTAGACTTCTACACATCAAAATGCTGTTTATTTAAAAGAAATGAGATTTCTTTAGAGCTTCAAGGATTGTATTTCTAGAAATATACTATTTTTTTTCTAAGCTTGGAATAATACCTTGAATAAATGACCAAAACATAAGAGCATTTCGCACAGACATTTCAGGTTTCTCTAAAAAAGGAAGTGTGCATTTTTTGGTGAATATACCTAAGAATTAAAAATTCCTGCTTGAAAAAATAGGTGCACATTATATGTTGGTTTTTTGGTACTTTTTGAATTCTGTTTCAGTGAAGTTATCAATAAAAATTTAAGTTGGCTTGAATTAGAAAATGCACATGTATACTTATTGTATTGCATCTATTTCTTGAATTTTTTTCACATAAATTAAATTTGTACATATTGGTTTTAAATAATATTTTATATTTTTTAAAATTAAGCCATTATGTAGTAATAAATGTAATAATTTTAAATAGGTTGAACATTACCTGCAATAGTGAAACTGATATGTTGATATCATAATCAATATATTAATGTAAGAAAATGAATAATTGATATTAAATAGTAATTAAAGTAAAAGGAAAACAAGTGTTTTGTGTTGAGAAAAAGTAAAAATTTTTTCATTTTGTTTTACTGCTTGTTATGGAAAATAAATTATTCAAACTTGATAATGAAACTGTAAAGGTTATATATATATATATATATATATATGTTTTCTTAAGAAGTACAATTTAATGCATCAACTCTCTTCTCAATCGTATTGAAGAATGCCTTGTGCATATGAAAATTACAGACCATAGCTCAAATCTGTTTTAATAATTGCATTAAAAATGAAAGGAAAATTAATGTGAACATATTGAAAGAAGCAGGAAAGGATTTTTAATTGGGAATAAAATCACTTAAGAATTATAAAGCTCAGAATTTTTAATCTCATTAATTAATCTTCTTAATCTTTAATTGTAAATCTCGTAACTTTTAGAAATCCCAAAACACAATTTAAAAGTTTAAAGCATTAATTTTTTTTAGTAGATTCAGGTATTTTTTACAAAATTTATCTTTCAGTGGAATTAAATAAATTTACTTCTCTCCTAGGTAACAAAAGAATATGTTAAAGATTCTCCATTGATTGACATGAGTTACATTACTCATTATCTTCATGGCCATGATTTAATTACTGGTGATTTTTCATCAATGTTAAAGCAAATTCCTGATTGGGTCCATGTCACACCTTGGACATGTACTTTAGATATGTTTGAATTTTAACAATAAACTTCGTACTTATAGGATCTGTAAGAATAGTTTCACATTAATTTATTTATGGTTCCTTTTTGCTAGATGAAAAAAAGGAGGCATTATATGTTAAATTTTTTTTATGTTAACTATTGTTTGATAAATTTTGTAATTATGTATTATTTGAAATCATCACATAGACAACATGTCATATTAATTGTATTGCATTTTAATTGTTTTTGTGCCACATTCTAATTTGTGACTTTTTTGAGGTGGTTATTATTGTTTTTTTAGTTTAACATTTTAAATATATTTTTCTCAGTCAATAACAGGCTCTTTAAAATAAAAATAATGTTAATACTTAAATAAATATCCATTGGTGAATGATTAAAATCTTTTTTAAAATTAAGATATTTATATAAATTTTGCAATAAAATAATTTGTTGAATATATTATATTTTAAATTTTGTGCTGAAACATTTATTAAAAAATAGTTGTTTTTTAAATATGTTTAGTAATTAATTTTTATGATTACAGAAGCAGAATTAAAAAATGTTTCACACAAATATATTTTTTGATATAATTCCTAGTATTATACATGCATAGAAAATTAAAAGTATACATTATATCTTATTTAGAAAACAGTTTCATGTTTTCTAGAAATATATTTATTTTAGATTATATAGATTTAACTCTGCTTCTCTCTATATAAATTTATGCATCTTCATTTTTAAATCACAAAGGTATGTGTATTGAAAACTTCTTAAGTAGTTATACTCAAAAGGGCAGCTATATCATAAATTCATGGTTGTTAATTTTTCTTAAAACTATATCCATTTTATTGTAAAATTTACTTTTGTGATGATTTGAGATGATATATTTTAAATTTATTTTTATTACAAAGGTTGTAATAATTTGTCTTGGAATAAATTATTACCTTTTTTTCTTCCCCTTTGGTTAGTCAAGTTTTTTTCAAAAATATATATTTTGAAATTTTCAAATATGAATAAATTGTATGTTATTTTATAAAGATTGCTGAATGAAAAGCAAAAATAATGTAAAGCATTACTTTGAATGATGAAAATTGAATGTTTATAATGTCTATTGCAGTTTTTGTTTCTTTTTTCAGAATTTTGATCTTACTTTTAACTAGTCATATTCTTTTCTTTCTATCTTTTTCTTTTTGTGAAAATATCTCTCATTGGTTAGTTATCATAAAAAATCTACAAATAGGAAATTAATTTTGAAATAACATTAACATGTTTTTCTATGAAAAACGAAGAATTTTTTTTTAAATATGTGATAAAGTTAAGTTTTCTTTCACATGTAGCATTTTTTTTTTTTAGTTGATCAACAGTTAACAACATATCACAGTTATGTTTTAATCATCATTAATCTTCAAAGAATTCTGCTCATACATTATCTTAAAAGCTCAACTTTTATAAATTGATATGTAGGCAATTACACTGATTAATAAGAGTAAAAAAAAAAAAAAAATAGTAATATTGATATGTTTTTTAAACATATTGCTTGTGTAAAACATGTGATCACTTATACTTTGTTGTTTAAATATTATATAAGTATGAATGTTTGTTTGTATTCACCAGATTAGAGAGTTTTAATAAAATACTATAGCAAAAATATAGTCAATATATGATCCAAATATCTATGCTCATATTAGGTTTAATTGGTATTTTTCATAGGAAACTGTAACTTATATATATTTGTCAAATTATTTTTCATCTATTGTGTTAAAGTAATCCATGAAAAATCATTATTAATTTTTTATACATTAAAAATTAATTGGTAATGCTATTTTGTTAACTCTAAAAATCAGTTTTATAATGTTCTATATCAGGGGTGGGCAGACTTTTCCAAGGTACAGGCTACTTCTAATTTTTTCAAGGTGTAGCGGTCCAGCCAATGGCACACACAAAGGGGGAAGGGTCCACGGGTCCGGACCCTCCTCCATAGCTCATGATTTTTTTCGATCGATTATAATACCATGTATATAGTACGTAAAAGTTTATTAAGTATTAGTTATTAATAATTTTTTATTAATTAATGCTAATTATTCATTCAATAATTTATTTCTTACTGCTCTTTGTTCCCGACAATCTATAAAATGAAAAAATATATATATGTTTTGGTAGCATATTGGGGTAGGATATGAGAATGGTAGACATTCGACCCTGGACCACCGCGCCTCCTTCGAAAAATTCACGAGTGCGCCCACTGCCTAGGGTCATAGGTGTGGTGAGGTAAGGAAAAAGTCAACAATATTTATATTATAGCTTAATAAAAAATATGTACTTACCTTTGTAGATAAAATAAAAAAAACTCACTTTTTTGAAACCGCGTTTAAAGCAAAACGCAAAATACAAACATAATAATATTAGCTACAAATATAATAATATCTATGATACATTTATTATCAAACAATTCAAAATACATTAAAAAATAAAACATTTTCATCTTAGTTAGTTCTCGTGATTTTAGTCAGTAGAAAACTTAGTCTGCATACTGTCAGCCAATTTTGAATATTTTCATACACAATTACTAACAGCTAATCTTCAGGCGGTCACTCCAAATTGTCTTGATGGTCCACCTGTCGATCGCGATCGACGTAATGCCCACCCCGGTTCTATATTGTCTGCTGTTGTAAGATATATCTAATATTTTCTTTAAATTAGGGAGAAACTAGCTTTAGTCTTACATTAAGCCAATAAATTTATCCTCTTATATGATGTGCTGTAGAATAGAAGAAAAAATGCATTTTGAATTGTATATATATAAGAAATTCTAAATAAATAGAAAAATAAATATATACATTTCCTGTTATCAAATGTTTCCTTTCCACAAATATTGAAAGCAATATAAATAAGGAATTGCATATTTTTATCTCGATTACTTCCAGGTTGATAATGCAAGTAATATTCACTCATTATATTAGTAATAGTAGAGTTATAGTTGCATTTTGTAATTATTTGTGTTTGTAATAAGTCACTTTAATAAAATAATTAATATTTTTATTGCTATATAGCAGGGTGGGCAAACTTTTCCAATGTACAGACTACTTCTAATTTTTCAAAATGTTGCAATCCACCTGATGACATAGGTGTGATGAGCTAAGAAAAAGGTCTGCTATATTTATTGTAACTTAATAAATAATATAGAATATGTACTTACATACATAACCACAGTAAAAAAAATCCTACACATTTAAAGAAAAACGCAAGATACAAACATAATGATAATAGTCACAAATATAATAATATCAAATGATGCATTTATTTTAAAATTGTATCAAAATACAGTAAAAAATAAAACTATTTCATCTAAAGTTAGTTGTCATAGTTATGGTCAGTCCTCATAATGTCAGCCAATCTTGAATATTTTGGTATATAATTACTTACCGCTAAGCTTCAGGTGGTCATTCCAAAATGTTTTGGCGGTTTCCCAACTCATCCCGATTGACTGAATGCCCCTCCCCCTGCTATATAGTATACTCAATTTAGATAAGTTTTTGAAACTATTTGAAATAGAATGTTATTCCAGCCTTTCCTAATATAAAAAAACTAATAATAAAAAGAAATTGATACCAGTGCTTCTAATAGCAATATTTTTCAACAAGTTCTGATATTTTACTTTCACAAAATGAAAATAAAACCTTAAGGTTATTTTGTCAATAGTACTCAAAATTTGATTTAAACACTATTTATATTGATGATTTTTTTGAAATTTCAATAACTTAATGAATATCTAAATTTCTAATTTCATACTACTTTTTAAAATACATTAACATTATTGTTTATCTTAATAATAATGTGTTGTAATTATAATGTGCTATGCATTTATTAATATATTATGTACATAAACTGTTTGGGTAATGTAAAAAAGATGCTTCCAACAGAAAAAGCTGTTCCAATTTTATTGCAGTTTTTAGATATTTTTGCATAATGTTTGGTGTTGTATTATTTATTATATATTTTTTTGAACAACCAAAGAAAGAACCAATATAAATTACCAACATGTTTTATATATTAAAACTTATACAATGTTTAAGTGGTACTTGTTTGTGTTAGTGCAATGATTACTTCTTCCAATGAATTATGTAAATTCGTGCTGCTACAAAGGTATAGAAATTTGTATGGATTGCGATGTAGGTAGTAATATAGTAAATCTTGAATACATCTATATATATGCTTGCTAATATTACTTTAGAGATCTGTTATATTTTGCTGTTCTACTATATAGAATTCTAAAGTGCTTTTAAAAACAACACTGCCAAAGTGCACTGCTTTGGAAAGATCTAAGTGGCAATTTTTTATACTTAGTTTTTTATTGTAACCAAATAATTTTTGAACGATTTTTATCATCTTTTTTAAAAGGTATATGAAATTTATTGTTTTGAAACAGAAACAATCTTTTTAAGGGAGGGGAATTCTTGCTATCTAATTTTTGGGAAAAATGAATTTGAGAAACAGTGTATTTGTTTGATGTGCACTTTGATCTTTCCAAATAAAATGCTTCATTTTAAATAAGTAATCATTAAGCCATGACTTTTAAAGTCCTAAATTATTTGTAATACATTACATTATTTGGGGCTTTTAATTCTTTTAATGTATATTTGTTTCTGTGGTATTTTCTTTTAAATTTGATCACTTGTTGTACTCTTTATTTAATGATATTATTACCGAGCTTTTGAACAACATAAATTCTCTGAAATTTTCTTGTACATAATCAGGATCTGCCTTAGAAACACATTAGTTAATGTTGCTACTTCTCAAGGATTTATATAGAATGTATAATCTAATAGAGAAATAAAGTGTTATAAAATTTAATGGAAATCATTGCAATATTAATGGTTCAGTACTTTGCATTCAGATCAAATGTCAAAGGGGGTATCTTTTTTTTTTTCTTCATGAGAATTGAGTTATATGTGCATTAACATTTTTATTAACATTAATATTTAGCAGTAGCATAGAAAATTTGTACTTCAGGCAATGTATTGCAATCATTGAATTCTTAAACAAAATAATTTTATTGCTTTGCTTACTAGCTTTCTTTTAATGTTATATAAGCTTACAACAAATTGATTATTTTTAACATAACTTAATGTTTTCTGCATATTTATTCTCATTGTGCTCTAAAGAATTTGTTCACTTTTATGTTGTATATTGTTAAGACAATCAAATTTATGTTTCTCGTTTTGAACTTTTTAAAAAAAAAATTTGTCTGGAAAAAGATAAGTTCTTAAAAGGATTGTTTTGTTGTTGTTTTAATGTTAGTATTTTTAATTTTTGTATTATTTTGGTGTTGTATCTTAACCATTTATATCATGCAGCACCTCATTTCACTTTTATAGTTTATTATTCATTGTTTTGTTTATGGAATTAAATTTATATATAGTCATTTTTGAACAAAGTGTTTTCTGTTGTTCATTTCTTATCTAGTCTGCAGAGATCCATACTTTTACAAATAATATTATGTAACTTAATTGTTAACATTTGTAATGAAATTGGGAAAACATCGCTCATTAGATTACATAAATTCACGATTAAAAATATTTTTGATATGAACTTCCTCTTTTAATTGGACTTTTATGAAATTATTAATTATAATTTTTAAGCCATTTTATGTATTTTGCATAGAAGTAATTATGTGTATGGAAAGTTTAAATTCAAATTTAATTTATATTTCCCATAAAGTATGGAAATTACATTCTATGCTTCAAAGAATGTACTTAAAACAGATTTTAATGCATTTTTGAAAATCAAAATAAAGTATATTGCCAATTTTTTAATTAGAAAATGTGAGATTTTAAATACGTTTACTACTATATAGAATAGAATTTATTTCAAATGTGGATTTATGTCTGTGATCTTTTTCTATTTTTCATCATATTGTTTGTGCTTGAGATTTTGTATCAATAACAATTAACATTTAGTTATTCATAAATTTTAAATATTTTGGTGCATTTTCATTATGCACAGTTAAATTAGTTTTTTAAACCTATCACTTAATTTACCTGCTAACAATACCAATGAATTTTAAATCCATTCTCTATAAAACTTAGAAGCAAATCATTAAAGTGAGAGCTATAAGAAACAAATTTCGAAAAAGAAATCTAATGTAAAGTCTTAAATCCTATGTCACATATATTCGCTATGGTTTAAGTGCTACAAAACATTAAAAATTTTGATAGTATTTTAGCAAAATATAAAATTTTTGGCAAATTGTAGTTTCAATAAGAAACTATGACAAAAACAAAAGGTTGTGGCATATTCTTATTTTTGATGTTTCTAACTCAGAAACATTCTAATTATGTAGTCTTGATTAAAAATTTATAGCTCATTTATTGGATTTTCTCAAACATTTAAATGTCTATGATTCGCTGAGGATATTGTTAATTTTCTGTATTTAAATGGCATTTTAATTTGTAGTCCTAGCGAAATTAATCTAGAGGCTTGTCGCAGGAATTCTACAATTGGTGATAAGAGTCACAGATTAGTGACCACATAACCAAATAATAAGTTGAAACAAAGCAGTTGTGTGCGCGCGCTCTACTAATTTATTAAATTTCGGATTATTTTAATGGGTGAAGAATAAAAATTAGTAAAATGAAAATAACAGCTTAGATGTCATCTCATTGTTTGACTGTCATTTATAATCGTGGGGCACATTTGTTTGATATATAACTATAAGTAACATTTAATCAATTATCAATAAGCATGCATTTTTTTGGTGTACTTATTTATTATTTCTTCGACCAGTTTCGTCAAATCAATAGACGTCACCGAATGTCGCTATATATATACAATAGTGAAAACTGTTCCCGCGCCTGTTCGAACACAGTTACACTGCTGGCCACAAAAAGGCAACACCAAGATAGACCAGGGGTATCAGAGCGAAATTTATTTGGCAGATAAAACAAGTCGTACAGGGATCAAACGATTAAAAGTATAGCATCTTGTGACGTGTGGATGATAAAATCAGAAGTTAAAATGTGTGTAACACATTTCCTCGTCTGTACCGGAATACCAATTGAGTTTCAAATTTTAAGGATGCAGTAATATGAACAGATGTATCAATTACAAGTTTTCATGAAAATTGAAACATTTTTGTCTGAAATTGTGTTTGGAGTTTAGGGAATTCTGCCCTATCCGTTGGGAAAATTCAAACAGTTAAAAGAGAAATAATTATCTCTATTGGCACTGTTGAGACAAATATTATTCAACTCGTTGCCAACTAATGGCTGCACAAGCCAAGTGAGTTAATAAAGAAACAAAAATGTAATAAAATTATAGAACAAAATTTGAAACATAATTAATTTTTAAGATGAATTTTCGCTTAAGCGTTTGTAATTTATTATATTTTGTATTTTATGTAAACTAACTGTATTTATATTTATACTTGTAAATCTGGAAGCAATTTCTTTGTAACCTTCTTCAGTTTATCGGATTGGCAACAATTTGTATTTTGGCATCAGATGAGTTGCAACGTTCTGATATTAGCGCAGCTAAGCCTAAAAAGAATAAAAGTGTTCTTTGAATTCTTTAAAGCAATTTTCTAATCTTTAACGTTATAGGGCCAAACGTTCATAACAGCACTGTTGCAATGATAATTGTTTTTCTGATTTATTTTTATTTAATCGATTGTTACATGCAACTCTATCGTCTGATTTTATGTAGTTCTATATTTTACGTAATTTCATTTGTTAATAAAATGGCAATAGAAAAATTTACCGTGTCTACTTAGAATTGAACAACACGTATCTTGGAATAAGGAAAATATATAACAAAAGATGGATTAATTGATAATTTTTAACCTACAAATTTCGGCCTGAACTACCATTGCTTATTGGCTTTCCGTCAAATAATTTAGTTATGAAATAAATATGGTACTAACTTCAAGTATATGATGAAAATTACATAAACTAGAGTTCAACTACATGCACACACCAAAACTAATAACTGTTAACTTTAAAAATATGTGATTTCAGAGATTAGATCTTTATTTTTGTGTATAACAAAAATCCATTTCGTTGTCTGGATCTAGAAAAATATTCCTTAAAACAATGATTATGAAGCTGCTCCTACAATGTAACCTCTTAGTGTTTTGTTCATGTCCTATCCTTCGGTTATAAAAATTAATTTTAATCTCTGATTTTTCCTTCCTTTTGTACTGAGTCCAAAGTTTGTATCTGTGATAAAAATATTTTGAAATTGGAAGAACCATTTATTGACCCAGCTTTTTTTCAATAAGGTGACATATAATTAAAAAGCAAAATTAAACCTTTTAAATAAAAAAAATGTACTATTGTACCGTTAGAGAAGGCCAAGAATATGTGTTTCTAATCATAATATTTCCATTATCCGTCTTTGAAAATTCAAAAATATTCAATTGCAATTCCTAAATTTGGATAATAAAAATAACTTACTCAGGAAAAATACTCAAATGAAATGGAGTAATATCTTCACTAAAACCATTAATATAGCATATTACTTTTCTATGTTCGTAAGAGTTACGTTGTGTATATTAATAACTAAACTGAAGTACCCATTCTTTCCACGGGTTAGTTTTTTTTAAAAATAAATATATATATATTCTCAATATATATAATAGCTGAAATGCAAAGGAGAGTAAAACCCGGTAGTACAAAACAATGTATTGATAAATGTAAAATATTTTTTAATGAGTGCATTTATTATTTATCTATAACGCCCTGAAGCCCTCGCAACGCCTTTTGGGGGTCAATTTTCTCTAACTCCCTTTTGTAGTGCATCTTTACTCCATGAAAAGAACGCGACTGCAAAATTTCAAGTCTTTTGGTCAAAAACGGGAATATTTATCTACAACATCCCTTGGGGGTCGATTCAGGTAAAAACGGGAACCTTCTTCATGGATGGGAGATAGAGAGTTACTACACCATTTAACTCCCTTGATCGTACCGGTACTCCTTTCTGAGTTTTAGTGGCGCGCACATCGTACTCTTTCTTTTATAATATACTAGCTTATAGACTCGTTCTTCGCACGGGTGAATTGAAAAAGTAAATAATACAGATTGAAGGATAAAGAAGTTTTTTAGAGTCAATTTTACGTGAACTGCAAATTAAAAAAAGCTTTTTGCATATCTCAGCTGAACAAAAACAAAAAAAAAAAACATTTTTTAAATTCTGAAAGTCTAATAGCTGATAAGAATGATTTTTTTATTTATTTATAATCTATCCCCGTAACTCTCTTGTGGGTCGAGTTTTGAAAAAAAAAACCTTAAGTTAATCTGCTCAGCAAAAGTAACACATTGTTACAAATTTTGCGTAATGCACGCTTAAAATAGTTTAAATAATTAATACCTGGATGTTAATACTACTTTCTGTTGTCTCAAGCAACGTCGTTCCTTACATTATAATGGCAATTCAATGGAAACCTAGCGAAATGTTGGTGATAGAGCCAAGTTGGCATCATTTTTGGCGACCCCGTTGGTGATTGATTGAACGGTGCAGAAGTTGCTTTGCTGTGACGCCCCCTGGTGGGGAGCTGCAAAAAAGAGGATAGTAGAAAAACCTTCTCCACAAAAAATACATATGCATGCCAATTTTCATAGTGATCGGTTGAACGGTCTTGGAGTGAAGTGATTTCATATACACTATCTGGTCAAAAGTATCCGGACACCCCTTAAAAAAGTAGTTCTGGCGAGTGACGCAATTTGATACGTAATTGAAAGCTATAAAAGTAATGGTAGTGGTTTGTCAGATTGTATTTATGCGTTTGTGAGGCAATGAGTAAGTCAAAGGAGCTTAGTGAGTTTGATCGTGGCAGTATAGTGGGACACCACCTTTGAGGGAAATCAGTTCGTGAGATTGCGGACATTCTACAGAAGCCTAAATTCACTGTGAGTGATGTAATTGTGAAGTGGAAACGTTGAGGCAGAGAGTGAAACGGCAGAAAAACGAACCGGTAGGCCGAAAATACTTGGTGCGAACGCAGCCACAGAACTCTGAAAAGGATAGTGAAACAAAATCGCAAGTCCTCGTTGGTGGAGATTTCTCAGGATTTCCAAAGTTAATCAGGAGTTAGTGTTAGCAGCAGTACTGTCCGTCGAGAGTTAAAAAACTTGGGATTCCATAGTCGTGCAGCCGCTCACAAGCGAAACATCACTCCACAGAATGCGAAGCATCGATTGCAATGGTGTAGAGCTCACTGTCATTGGACTGTGGACACGTGGAAAACTGTTCTTTGGAGTGATGAATCTCGTTTTACAGTCTGGCAGTCGGATGGAAGCGTCTGGGTTTGGCGGATGCTCGGCGAACGTTTCTTTAGTGACTGCATTGTGACGACTGTTAAGTTTGGTGGTGGAAGCATAATGGTGTGGGGGTGTTTCTCGTGGTTTGTCCTGGGTCCGTTAGTTCCTGTGATTGGAAACATGAACTCTGAGATGTATGTGGACATTCTGGACAATACTGCACTCCCAACTCTATGACAATATTTCGGGGAAGGCCCATTTCTCTTCCAACAGGATAACTGCTCCATTCACACATCGAGGCTTGCACAGACGTGGTTTGACGAATTGGGTGTTCAAAAACTGGACTTGTCTTCTCAAAGCCCCGATCTAAATCCCATAGAACACCTTTGGGACGAATTAGAGCGCAGATTATGTAGCCAGCCGAATCGACCATCCTCACTGCAAGCACTCACTTCAGCTGTGATGGACGCCTGGAACGCAATTCATATGGTCACCTATCAAAAAAGGGTGGAAAGTCTTTCCAAATGTGTGCAGGCTGTCATCCATGCAAAAGGGGGACTAACATCATATTAATATGTGCCTCAGGACGCTCTAAGTCCATACCACTGGGTGTCCGGATACTTTTCGCCAGATAATGTATATAAACATCCATTTTTATATAGATATTGATTATATAGATATGTAGAATGTTAAAACACACTTTCTATTACAGATTTAGCTGTAATAGCTGAGTTGTCATAATTCGTGATATTAGGACCAGCGATGTTCCATTCGAATCCCGTGTGATAAAGCCTGAAAAGGTTGAATAAGCAAGTTATTGCTTGCACGGATATTATTTGGTATTAATAAATGTTTTACAGATTAATGCTTATATTATTACATTTAAGGCTCTTAATCACAAACAAGAGTATATATAAGAAAATCTTTAAGTCAACTCCTACTTAGATCAACAAAAAACAATTTATTTTCGTTTTTTTAAAAAAATAATTACAATTAATATAAATATGTATATACTTTTGTCAGAATCACATTATAAGAGGTAATTAATTTTTCTTAAATATCATTAAAGTATCGCATTGTCATCCAAAACAATCGTGCATATAAAATTTCAGTTCAATGGTTCAGCTTTGAAACGTGAGGGGAAAAAAAACTTTTAAAGATTGGACCCAAGTCGCTAAAAATGAAGCCATCGTAACTGTATCTGTAATTCTTTAAATAAGTAATTTCAGTCAATTTGTTTTAATTAATTGTAATTAAATTATCGTATTGTTACCCAAAACAATAGTGTATAAAAAATTTCAGCTCAAATGAACGCTTTAAAATGTGAGAAAAAAAAACTTTTCTTCAAGTTTTTGCCCGTCCCCAAAATGATCGCTAAATAGCCAAAAATGATGCCAATGTGACTGCATTTGTAATAATTAGTTTTAACCAATTAATTTTTATTAATTATAATTAAATTTCTGTATTGTCATCCAAAATAAGCGTGTATATAAAATTTCAACTAAATATAGTGCTTTAAAATCCATTTTATTAATGATTGAAAATTTGAACAAGATAAATATAGAGAGAGTGTGAGCTAAACAGAGTAGAAATTAAAAAAGACAAGAAAAAGAAAAAAATCTGGTAATTTTTCTTATAATATGCCAAAAAAATATTTTTTGTTTTGCTTTTTTCTAATTTTATCTCTTCTTTTATAAAATTACCATTGCCTTATTACATCTCCTGTACTAATAAGCATATCCTACACTTGTGATCTATCAACGATTTGTTTAAAAGGCTTCTTTGGATTATAACTTTTGAATATTTTATCTCTGACCGTGTGACGAACGCGTGATCTTTGCTCAAAATGCATTTCGAAATAAACTCTTTTAATGGCTTATCAATCTTTATCTCAATCACTGCAACTTCACATGCATATTGTCAAGTATAATTTTATAACCTGTGAATTTCTATGCGTTTTTAATAATAATTTATACTACGCATTTACAGTGTAAGGTCGTGAGCAATCAAAATTACTTCATTACTTGGTTGCGAAAGGGCTCACACAGCTTTTTTGCCAAAAGGCATTTTATTCCAAATTTATTAAACAAAACATTGTATTCATTAGTAAATTGTTACTCCTCACAGTCTTTCGTTGGAGATAAGTTCTAGTCCTGTTTAAGGTTTAAATATCTTGAAATAATAGGCACTCGGGTGCGGCTATCCCCGCAACCCCTTTCGCTCGTATGGTCCCAAGTCAATTCACTGGTGCGGCTGGACCGCAACCTATTTCACGTGTGTTCGAAGAAGAACAGACCAAGAAGCTGGGGCAGAACCAAATCAACTTGACTAGATCAGCTGCCCAGACCCAGATCAACTTGCGAGCCGACTCTTTAAACCCCGTGGATGGGCCTCTTTCACTCCCCCAGTAATCTCTGATTGGCGAGCGTAGCGGATCTACACAAGGCCCTCCTCGTCTTCTCCCAACTCCATTGGTTCTTTGAAAACAATAGGCTGGCGCGACTGAAATCAACTCCATCGCCAAACCTCGTATACCATATGGTGGGTCTATAAATCGACCTATCACTCTGACACTGAGGATATGTTCCAGGGATGTCTTTCTTACAACAGATCGACATTCCTTTTCATTCAAATAGTTCGTGGACCACATGTGCGAATGGTCCCAACAATGTCCGCAGGAGTGTTCTTTCTATATATTGTGGTGTCCAAACGTTATCTGAGGATCGCGGAGAGGGAAGAGGTGTGCTTTCAATGTAGCCGTCTTCAGAATCGGCTCACAACTGTCCCCCCCCCCTTCCAGGCATGAGAGAAGAATAAACAGTCTCTTTTGGAAGAATACAATGGCCCATCTGGGCATTCCACTCTCACCCTCGTACATCAAACTTGACAGGAAGTAGTAGTCTTCGTCTAATAAATCGGCGTTACCACAGAAAAATCTCGACGTGCGCGAATTTAGAGTTACGCGATTTTCAAATCTCGTAAATTCGTCTTTAGTCTGAACGCTACACAACTCGGTTACTTACTCCCACTCTTCCTGTTTAGTTGTTTGGATGTATCGCGCGGAATCAAAGTTTACCCATAATAACTTTTATTTTGTGTAATTTATTTCTTATCTACGGAGTGTGTGTTTGTTATAACATGCTATAAATTTTGCATCATGTTTTTTATATGCATTACGTCTACTCAGATTTGAGAGATATCTATGTCATCCAAACGATGTAGAACTGATTCTTTTGCACCCAACAAGAAAAGAAAAACTTTATCTTTGGAATGTAAGCTTAACATTATTGAAGATTTCGTTAAAAAAAATAAAAATAAGTGAATTGGAAAATAAGTTGAGATCTTGCCAGGTAAATAAATTTAGAAGTAGATTCCACAGTCAGGAGCTGAAAACAGATGCATGAACAAGAGCAATTCTGTGAAGCCTTTAGATCCAGTTCAATCAGAAGATCGAATGGCGGTTGGGAATTTGACCGAAGACCTCTATTTAATTGAAAAAAGGATTACAAATTTCAGAAACTATAGATTTTAACGAAGAGCGTAATTTTTCAACAAATCAAGGAATAAAAAGATTATCAGCATGATACAAGTAAATTTAGCGGGAGGAAAAGGTAAAAAAAAATCTTTAAGTCGGCAAACCTTTTTGTTGGATTTTATAAAAACTTCTATATTAAAATAACTTCGGTTTGCGATTTTGTGTTTGTAGTACCTAAGATTTTTGTAAACATTCTTCTCTAAATTATTTCCTTCCGTTTTCGACCCCAACTGATTTATATGTGAAATTATACCCCGACTACGCCGTTATCACACAGTCTTACCTATCGTATTAGTTCGGGGTATTACTGCATTTTACTTAATAAAAATATTTTTTCGAACTCTTGTAATCTTCACATATTTTGTCAACTCCAATATTCAATATGATCTCCTTAACGCAAGGAAGTTTCCTCCAAATGTTTTAAGAAGCAAAAAACGAAGGCTAATAACGAACTGTACTGAAGGCAACGGATAACTAAGCAATGTAAAAAGGTAAAAACCAACCCAAAATAAAAATAATGGAGGGAAAAATGTTCGTGCGGTTAGATATTCTCACCCATGGCCAAAAAATTCACTAACCTTCCACTCACCTCACACATCGAGGTGTCAAGTTGATGTATGGCGCGCTACTGAGTGTCATCAATATCCTCGGATGGAACATCCTTTAATTTATTATCTCTTCTCCCCGAACGGTTTGTCATTAAGAGAAAAAAAATATTCTCCATAGACCTATTATTTCTTCGGTTCCAGCCAGAATTCGTCGCCGTTGGCGTAAGGGGGAAAATATCGCCAGAAATAATTATAACATCATTGTATTCTAAGATCATCAAAATGGAATGTTTGCCGAAGTCGTTGTAAATAAACTCACGTTAGAGGATACATATGCTATGTGATATCTTTTACTTTGTGATTAGACTTCTTTGATATAAAGTTGGAACATTCCGAATGAGAAAACGTTACCGGGCGTATAACGCACACTTCACACAAAAATTAAGATCGAAATTTAACGGTGCGCTTTATACGCCGGGTATAAAAACGATAGCTTTAAAAATAAAGAAGAGTGTTAAAAAAATTCTTCACATATCTAAATGTTGTTTATTTAAAAGAAATAACGTCATATGAACTAAAAGAGTTGTAGTTTTAGAAGTATACTATTTTTTCAAAAGTCTGGAACAATACTTCGAATAAATGACTTCAAAACATAAAAACATTGTATACTAATATTTCAGATTTCTTCGTAAAAAAGGGTGCGGTTATACGGTGAATATAACTGAAATTTAAAAATTCAGCCTAAAAGTATAGGTGTGTGCTATACACCGATGCGCGTTATACGCCGTATTTTACGGTAATTAATTTTTCATGTTAGAACACCAAGTTCTTTATCTTAGTTCCTTTCTAATGTTCATGAAGGCGTTGGTTTTTAAACTTTCAATTGCCCCCCCCCTTTATGTATCAGCCCAACATCTCGGACCTCCGTGATTCTAAGCACTGCTCCCCCCTTCCTACTCCAACACATGACTGAGTGATTTAAAAGTTTCTGTATAATCCTAAGGCTGCCTCTGAAACTTATACAGACCTTTTCAACACTTCTTTTTTTTTCTTTAAGAAAACAGTAAGCATCTAATTAAAAAATATTACATTGTAGTAATGGGTATTTAGTTGCCAATATAGAAAAAAATTAATATTCTTAGTTGAAATACATGTTCTTGTAGAGCATAGGTTCCCAAACTTTTTAGCCTCATAGACCCCTTGACAGGTTTTTCAGTTTGTGGGGTAGACCCCTGCTTACCTAATATTAAATTTGGGCAAATTTATCAACTTAAATGTGTTTTTGTTGAGAGAGAGCTATTTACTTTAAGAGATTAAAATTTTGAACTGTAGTGAAGTATAGAAGAGTTTAAAACTTAAGAAAACACATGTTGGCTAATTTAATTAGTTAATTAAATTAAAATTTAATTAATGCATAAAATAACTGAGCAACAAACAAAAGCTTTTAGAGGGAGAGAGGAATCTGAGGATGCAATGATAAATTTCAACATTTGGCATCATTCTTATCAGAATTTAACACTAAATATATATCCTCGATTAATAGTGTCCAGCATTTTCTTCTTTCTTTTTTGTTTTGAAGATTAGCAAGCGCACTGAAACCAATCGGAAAAATAATTAAAACTTTCTCAAGATATTCCATAATATGGAATAAATAACAGGTAAATATTTTAAAGCTAAAATTGCTGACATCATTTCTACACTTTACTTTAAGGTCTTCGTTAATGTATATTCTTAGAGCTTAATTCTTATAATCTGAAATTTTTCTTTCAAAGCGACCATATGAATTCATTGCCTACTCTGTAGTACTATGATAGGTAAAACATTCTCAAACCTGGTTTCAAAATCTAAAAAAAGGACATTTAAATGTTGGTGACGTCCAAAATTATTCTCCTTTAGCTTAATTCTGGCAAGAAAAACTGTGCGAAATGTGGTCCAGTTTTAATAAAATTTATGCTGTTGCCTTGTAACTGCAAATAAACCTCATTAAACTTAGTAAATAAATCTGTTAAATAGTTAGGTCTAGTTTCCACTTGTTTAAATTTCCTTTTAATATTAGTCGCGATCTGGTTTGATGAGAGCCACTATCATAGCCCCCATTTAAACCTCATGGACCCCCAAATTATTTTTTTGGTGTCGTGAACCCCTTGCAGATCGTCATAGACCCCTGGGGGTCTATATAGACCACTTTGGGAATCACTTTTGTAGAGGTTTTTCATTGGGGACAATTTAGTGATCTAGTCTAGAATGGCACAACGTTCAATTTTTCCACGAGGTCTTTCAAAGTCCGTAAAAGAGAGAACATTAAATGACATCCCTTTGTGGACCCCCTAGAAAGGAGCTGGGAACCCTCGGGAGTCTGCGGACCGCAGTTTAAGAACCACTACATGCAGCAATAAGAGATTTCAGCATTTAAATTAAAATCCTTGCGTGACAAAATTGACAATTTGTATTATATAACCCAGAATTTTAATTAATTTATATATATTAAAGCGGGGGGGGGGGGTTCTCCCCTTCTTTTTAAAATTTTCCTATAGCCTCACACAAACAGTTTTAATTCCTTCACTTTACAAGTGTTTTTAATAGAACTTTTATTTGGAAAAAACAAAAAGGCACATAAATCCTTCAAAATCTGTGTCAAAATTCTAGTTTCCGAATAGTTCGTGAAACTCACATTTACTTTTCGAATGATTGAATGTATATATTCATTACACAGCGAGTTTTTTCTTCAGGGCATATGAAGCATAAGTTGACAATCACGTACTGTATACAAATTTCTTTTCTCGCTAATTTTCCAAACAAATAAAAACGTGGATAGCCACGCGATAGAAGTGAAACTTCTTTGGTGACGTTGGCCGTAAATGCAGGAATAGATCTAATTATATTAAACTGCTGAGACAACTTTAATCAAATAAAATTCGAACTTCATTCATTGTATGAAAATAATCTTTTTATTCAATTTTCTGGCATCATCATTTTCCAAGAAAGACACAATAGGTGTGTGGTTGGGTATAAAAATCCTCGATTATCGTTAATGAAGGAAACGGGAGAGACTGTATCAATCGTAGTTCCGTACATTATTTTTCCTTCTCTAGAATCAGTATTCATTGTCAAATTCAATGTCCGTTTCAAGAATTAAATGAGTGGCTTTGCGTCTTCTGGAGCAAAATTAACATTAAAGTCTCCAGTTAAGATAATCTGCTTTTAATCAACCTCGGATCCAATGATTGCAGCAGCCTCTGATGTGTACAGCACTAAAACTTTACGGATAAAGATGATAAAAGCTGCGACAGAACTACCTGGTGATATATAGACTTTCGCCAGGAATTGCTGCTAGTTTTGCTTTTTTTCTTTTACGAAACTCTTTTCCTCTTTTTGTATTTGTTCTAGGCTATCTGACCAGAATTTATTTTGATTCAATCGAAATAAAAATTAATAATATAAACTTAATGCATCACTAACAGAAGTCACTGTGTTTGTTTACAAGACGCTATCCGTAGCGATTCTGGCACGAACATTATTTTCATATACACAATACCCCCAAACACTCCCGTAACGGGAAGAGCCATATAATGGTAATATTTTAGGTACGTTTATTCATTGAAAGCGGCATGTTTATTACATACAAACAATGAAAATACGCCCCGCGAGTTCGTTACGAGAATAGCAAGAGTACCCACACTTAATGTCACCAATAACTAAGCGCCTTTCATCCATAGCAGCAAGATATACTTTTGATGCACAATCCCCTCTTAGAAATCGTCCAACTTTTTCATGGATATGACGCAAGTCACCAAGTGTACCCCCTCTCCCCCCGCTCTCTTTTCCTACCGCTCGCTATCTCCTCACTATTGTGACGTTTCGGGGGGATGGGGAAGAATCACTACTTCCGTTCACTTTTTCACTGTTACGCAAAACTAGGTAAATTTCCCATTCCCTCCCGTCCGCAAAGAAGTTTCATTTCAAAAAGTGGTCCAGAAATTATGACCAGTATAGATATACATGCATATATATTGTACAAGGGAGCAAATTAATGGGAAAATATACTGGTTTCAAGCAGGAAATACGGGCTTCAACTAGAAAAAAATTATCGTCGTTGGCGACTGGCGTTTTACTTTACTGCAATTCGATTTAAAAATATTCTACACGTTTTACCCGACCATTTTACTGGGATCAGTTTATATTCGGTACTTTATGTTTGTGTTTCTTTTTTTAAATATTCAGTCTAGAGTCTTGTGGTTATCGAGATTAAGTTTAATACTGTTTCATATATGGAAGTTTTTGAATAACTTAAATTGTCATGATTAGGCATTAATTGCATAAATTATAATTTTGCGTAAAAAGTTCCCCCCTTTTCTTAATAAACTATGCTTTAAAAGCATTTAGAATATCAATTGTTAACGGACATTGATTAGAGAATTTCATCTTGCAATTACCTGCAATAAATAATTCAAGAATAAGAAATAAAATTGTAATAAGATAGTTTTCTTTTGTGGCTGTATCATAAAGCCTCTTTTATTAATGACAGTCTTAAAATTTAAACGATAAACATAATTAGTTTCATGAAAATGAATATTGATCTTACGAAACTCCAAATGAAAACAGAATGATCTAAA
Organism: Trichonephila clavata; assembly: GCA_019973975.1. Taxonomy (NCBI): domain Eukaryota; kingdom Metazoa; phylum Arthropoda; class Arachnida; order Araneae; family Nephilidae; genus Trichonephila; species Trichonephila clavata. The sequence goes on from BMAO01014889.1 coordinate 41,826, forward strand.
CGAAATTGCGCTTTTACTAAAAATGTAGATTTAAGTAAGAAAATAACAAAGCTATTGAAATAATTTGAGATATAATTTCACGCAATTTGAAGCACAATTGATTGATTCAGTTTATAATATCTAATAAAGACTCCGTTCTGTTTTATTGGATGGAGTATAAAGCAGTTTTGATAGCAATGTCTGACGATAAATCGAATTTTTAAAGATAAATGAAATGAACAAAGACTTTATTTACTTGAATAAATATGATTTCTAAAGGTAGAATTTTACATATTTTTACGCTTCTCTTCGAAGAATGAACAGTCTTTTGTGAAGCTTTTGCGTGGAAGTGAATAAGAATAAAAATAGAATCCTATTGAATATTATTTCTAGAACTAAAGGGATCCAACGTTTATTGGGGTTTTATCATTCTCTTAAAGATATCACCTAAATATAACCGCTGAATTTATACATGGAAATGTACAAATGCATGAAGCACAAAAATATATAAATTTTTTTTATGACTACATTCTTTATTTCTATTCATATTTTGGCTAAAATTAGCAATATTTAGAGAACACTGCAAAAAACTTTTAAACTACAGTGAAAATATTCTATGGGAAAATCATATTTTTTTTTTTTTGACTTATAATCGTCTCTTTATTTTACACCAGCGTTTTTCAAATTGTGAGGGGCGGCTCCCTGGGGGAGGGGGGGGGGTGATAACCCCACGAGGGGGGCGCGAGCATATCGAAAAAAAATTTTAAAAATTAGTTTACTGAAATGAAGTAAAACACAAAATACTTTCTTACATAATAAAAAAATACATTTACATTGATATAATTTATTTATATCATCTGTCGATATTACGTTATCGAAAAATAAAAGCTCTAATACTTTTGCTAGCTATTTTTGATCCTATAATCAAACAAAAAAACATTTTGTTCGATTTGTTATAATCCCACACTGAGAGATTTTTTTATTGTGTTTTCTTTTTAAACCTAAAATTCTACTCTTTCTGAGAAAAAACCCAGACCCAGAATCAACAAAATATCAATCATTGACAAGGCCAAGTAATTTTAGCTCGTTTTTCACATGTTGTATTTTACAATCATGCAACTAATGAACTTTTTTACTAACAGAAAGTAGTACTGTACCACTCCTCTAAATGTATTACTAATGAGCTGAAAAGAAATAATGACACAAATCTGTATCAACACTATAAAAAAGTAAACTAGTGAAATTCAGGAAATTTTGTAGGAAAATTCGGGAAAACTATGGGTAAATTTAAATATGATTTGGCTCATCTAGGGCACAAATGCGACCAAATGCCGAAAACCCGAGGTCAATTGGTTGCTTATTGGCTGAGAAAAAGGTGCGACAAAATATGGAACGAAGACGAAGACGAAATTTGCGTCCTAATAGCGCTTTTGTTCCACTACGAGAAAAACGCGCTAAAAAAATTCTATGATAAAAAATTTATCACTGTTATTATTAATGGAATACTGTACGTTAGCCTGTAGGAAGAAAAGGAAGACTTAATTTACTTTTCACCCGGACAGTAGAATACATTTACTGATCATTTGATTGACCTTCGAACTAGTTTGTGTGTTTAGTTCCGTCTCCTCTCTAATGTGTTTAATATCATTTAGGGAAGTTGTAAATAATGTATTTCTGTTGCGCTTTTTTCCATGTAAAAGAGTGTTTTGATATTTGGAAAAGCACAGAGGAAGCTATGAAGGATTATTGGTCAAGATTTGTTTTTGAGTATTCTCAAACGTATAAAGCATAATGAAAAACGTTTAACATAATTCTTTTTAGAACTAACATCCATATTTTTATAATGAATACACTTCTAATCCAGGAGCAGTCACGTGGGGCACAGAGTAGGTTTATCCGCTTGGGGCGGGCTACCAGATGAGCTGGATTTAATCGGATCAGGGCCCATCTTATAATCCGCCAGTGCCAAGTAGATCTTCTGCACCCACGGCCCGAAATGAGCTTAAACCGGCACCGTTTGTGTCCTTTATTAAAGTCGCACACATTTAAAGCATTTTAGTTCAGTTTGATTGGAATTTTTTCTCAAATAATCAAAGAAAAATTGAAAAATCATTGAAAGTAGGTAAGTATACTTTCTCTTAAATTATTCACTGGAATTACGATTTTTATCGTGCACAATAAAAATAATTATAAAAAATGGATTGGGGTGACTCAGTCACCCATTAACGTTAGTATCGAGTGCGCGCCTGTTCCCGGGTTAAAACATTTTGAAGTCTTCTCGCTTTAAATATTGAAAATAACACAATTTTATTCTGTATATCCTGTGTAGAGCAACGTAGATTAGACTATTCTTCTAATGATATTTGTACTTTAAGAAATGGATGATGGAGGAAATAAATCTTATTGAAATATCATTTTGCTATCTGTTCCAATTTAAAAATTAGAGAAGGAAAAAATAACATAATAATTATCCTATTGTTTAAAAGTAATGTACTTAAAATATATATTACTTATAAGTAACTTATACAAATTTTAATACTTATCTTGTTAATTTGAACGGTTTATAATTAAAATCGTATTGCAGGTTTAGCGTCAAAGTACATTATTATTGCATTCTATACATCATGATTGTATAGGGAGGGGGGGGGGGAGACGATAAAAATTATGATTGAAAATTGGGTCGCCAGTACTGAAAATTGAGAAGTACTGTTTTGCACAATATTCTCTGCAGAAACATAGTATTACGATTTGTACACTGGTTTGCAAAACTTAAGCAACAATGTAAATTTTAATCAGATAGTCATGAAATTGCAGAAAAGAAGTTATTGCAATCAGTACAATGAACACGCAATTCAGTAGAAAGATTATGTGTATGGAAATGTCTGGAACACACAAAACGTCGTAGGCGAAGTGCAATACGCTTGGGGTCTGCGCGCGCAGTTCAAGACGGAGACAGTTCAAGGTAGAACAAATATGCAATTGAAGACATTCGTTCCAAGTGCAAGTAAGCTCTTTCATGAAATATGGCTAAAAAAGACATCCCTCGGACGACTTCACACGTGGAAGAATGATCAGAAATCTGGAGGAGAGGTGCAGGTTTACAAGTGTAGCTAAAAAGATCGGAATCAACAAATGTGTCGTTTCGCGCGATTGGAAACATAGGTACGTACAGCTTAGGGTTTGCAATCCCGTGTTGTATTTTCAATCCCGGGCATATATTTTCCAAATCCTGGGATCCCGGGATTGGTCCCAGAATTATAATTCTACTATTAATAAAAAAAATACTTATACCTAAGCATATTTGAAATTGCATAATAAAACTGAAAATATAATTAAAAATTAGTTTAAAATTAATTTTACTGAAACAAATACAAAAAGCTTAATTCATCATAAAAAACAAAAATAATACGTAATAAAATTTAAAAAAAAAACATTTCTTCATTTCTTGTGTTTCTGCAAATATGCTTTTAAAAACATAGCTCGTCCAGCGTTTTATCGTTCAAACGGCCTCTTATTTGTTACAAAATGTCCTTGCCCAATCTTGTTTTCATTGTATTTGGCCGGGATCGAAAAGATAATATCTGATGGTGGGTGTAAGGTTGGAATGTTTGCTGATGACATCGTCCTGTGGTGCTCCGATTCTGATGTGAACTTTATAGAATCTACTCTAAATTCAAAGTTAATTGATGTGAGAAACTTTGCAATTGAAAATAAGTTTGTTTTTAACGTCTCTAAATCATACACAGGGTTCTTTACCACAAATAGACATCTGTACTCTTATCACTCCAAGTTCTCTTCAATAACCAGCCTCTTTCTTATGTCGAACACCCAAAGTACTTGGGTTTCGTTTTGGATTAGGAGATCACGTGCAATGGGCACATACTAAATTTGGTCAACAAGAGTCGCAAGAGACTGAATATTCTTAAGTACATCTCTGGAAGAAACTGGGGTGCTGATGCAAAAACACTCAGGGCAACTTATATTGTGTGCTCTCATCAGGGCAATCCTTGAGTATGGGTTCCCTGTTTATTTCAGTGCCTCCTCAACTAATCTCATCAAATTAGAGAGGGTTCAATTAAGTGCAGCTCGCATCATAACAGGCACGAAAAGTAGCTGCCCGAACGACATAGTACTTTATGAGGCAAATCTTCCACCACTCGGTCTTGTTAGAAACTCAAACTTGGTTAAATATTTCAACAAATTAAGAAGCTATAAAAATCAAAATCGAACATCTGAATATTTGTGCAAGTGGATAAATTTCCAACGATTAAAGAAGAATAGCCCATTCAGTTTGGCTGACAATATGAAGATAATTTCCCATTCTGTAGAGCGATCTTCTCTAGGACCTTGTGTGAATCCGATTGATGGCCTACCCGGAGTTTACTTTCATACTGAACTTATGTCCGTCACGAACAAGAACAAGCGAAAAGAGCCCAATACCAGTTAGCAAGTGCAATTATTTAGCTACTGCGTACATCAACAGGGCTACAAGTTTCATGCCTTCTCAAAGGTGGCCTGTTCGTAACGCGGCATTCCTATGAAAGTTGGCCTTTGGCGGTACCATTTAGAGTGATGTGATGAGAACAAAAACTGGACATCTCATCAATGGAGTCGTCTCCTCTTTGCAGATGAGAGCAGTTTCGGTGTCGCAAGCGATTTTCAACACCACTTGATTTGAAGAGAGATCAGGACATGGTATTAGCCCAGTAACATGGAGGAAAGAGATCGTTAGGATGGTTCTGGAGTTGTTGTCTGGGGAGGCATTATGCTGAACAGGCTGGCTGTGCTACACGTTTTCGACAGAGGTTCTGTAACCGGAGATCGCTATTGTAAGGAGGTGATCCTTCCCCATGTGTGTCTATTCCGAGGGGCTATATGACCAGACTTCGTTTTTATAGGGAACAATGCACGGCCATACCAGACTGCTGATGTTCATCAGGAACTGAAAGTGAAGACATTCCTCGAATGGACGGCCAGCACTTTCCCCTGATTTCAATCGAATAGAACATGTGTGGGATGCTTTGCCGAAATGCGGCATGATTACACTCACCGGGGAACTCCCAGCAACTGAAACAGATGCTAATTGAGGAATGGGTACTCTCATCTCAAGAACTATTCGACAATCTGGGGCTGAGTATGGAGAGATGGTGCGAAGCAACCGCTGTAGTAAAGGGAGGTCATATACCATACTATTGAACATCTGCTTTTTGTTCTTCTTTTTGGGCTGACAATCATGTGTAATGATACTACGAGTTCAATAAAGTCTTTCTTGTTTGATTCCATACAACATGCATCAGTAGCGTAATGTACACCCCCCATTGCGGGCCTAAGCCTGACTGACGCCAACTACGTGCCCTTTGTAATGTCCGGCTTGGGGCTCCAAACATGATTTCTCAGGGGGGGGGCTATTATTCTCCGTTACACCACTGATATGCATTGTATTCGTTTTTGTACAACTATGCTTTCGTCATCGTTCTAGTACAAAAAGCTGTCTCTCATTCCTGAATTTCGTGTGTCTCAGATCATTTCTCGTGGAGTTAAGCAAAAATAAAAACTTGTTGCTTAAGTTTTGTACACCAGTTTATATGTGTGCGAGGTCGCTTTTCCGCTAAGACACGTGCCTAGTGCGCAACAGATTTGGGGGAGCAAAAAATTGGAGGGTGAAAAAGAGAAAAAGATTAAATTATAGTGAATGTACCACCACCTAGCGAATCGTGAGAGTAAAGACTAAAAAGAGATCTACTAAGGAAAATGAAAATCTTAACAGTTGGATGTTGCCCCGCACTCAAAATGATATTCCAATGGAAATTGATTACAATGATGTTATTAATGATTTTCCCAAAAAAATTATTCTTTTTTCGAAGAAAACCTTCGTTGTACATGTACAATGGCAGTGACTCAACAAAAAATAATGATGTCGACAAGTAAAAGATAGTGAAGCTATAAGCAATGAAAAAGATGTGATAATGAACAAGATGAAAGCAGTTTATACAATAATGTATATTCTATAATTGCAAACGATTTTGTTAATTTACAGTTCTAATTTACAAAAGGGTGGGTGGTCCTTGATGCCGTAAGGTAAGAAACGAACAAGAGTGGCCAAACCATACCACTATCCTATCCGTACGACTGGTCCACTATCGACAGCACAAGGTGAGTTCACAGGTGATGGATAATGGAAAGACTGTTTAAAGAGCAAAAACAAAGAACATGAAAAGAGTACGAAAGTTAAGAGAAAACTCCTTCCTTAACACAACAGGAAAAGTAAGAACTGAAGGACGAAGTGGATGCTCTGAAATAGAGGGGGGGGGGGCGTAACTATTGAAGTGCCTAGAACGCCGGGGTGGTTAAAAACGGCCCTGTATGTGTGTGTCATCTCAGAAAATCTAGTGCCACATTACTTTACCTAAAATGGAGTTATTGATTTAGTTACTTTAGTTAAAAACTTGATTTAAAAAGTTTGTTACGACTAATATAACAGCAAAATAAAAATATTTTTTTTTGTAAATATCAAAGCAGTTTTAATGTAATTTACTGAATTGAAACACAAAGTTATACTTTGTATAAAATCACTTTGGTATGTAATACATACACTGATCAACACCAGATATTTTTCAGTGGAGAAATTGTTTCAGTCTCAAGAAGCGGTGGCTGCAACATGACCCAGGGCAATGGCGAGCCGTCATCAGATAGTGCAATCACGGTCGGCTGTCGATTTTTAATTATCCTCGTGTCAAGATTTGTAGTCCGGCGAGGTCGAAGGGCAGGAAATTAGGTTTTTATTAGATTACGGATGGGTCCGCCTTCTTTTCAGCGGCCGCGCGCCGAAGGCTGAGGAAAACCTACAAGGACACCGGCCCTCCCCTTTTTCGCGTCTCGCGGGAGGGACGGACGGTAATAGATTTCGAAACGCCGCCGTCCACCGCAAGAGAAGAAAATTTCATTTTTATAAAGAATTTCTGTAAACGGAGAAATTACGATTGAAGTTCTGTGATAAGAAATATAACGGTGACCTTAAAAGAATGAGATATATAAAACTCATAACGATTAAATGTCGAACATTATTTTTTAAAGAGTACATTTCGAAGAACACCTCCCCTTTTTTTTGTGTACGCCACTGATTTGTCAAAATCGCTAACGTCGTAACCGCGAAATCGCATTTCAGTGTAGTATTTTACTGGAGATCAATTTTGATTTGGATTTTAGGTGGGTAACACATTTAACTCTTGCAAAGTAGTTAAAAAGGGATTAGTGAAAAGATGAGTACTTTTTTTTATCAGCTTGTGAAAATCACCAAATCTTGTACAGAATTAATCTTATAAAATGGATATTAAATTTTTAAAAACACCAAAGCTCGGAGCATCATTAACTTTCATAAATAGTTCCTGCATTAATATGAAATGTGTGTTAGTCCTTTTTCTCCAAAATCGAGACTAAAAAAGCAAAAGTTTATTCACACAAAAACATATATGAACAACTAGGGCAAAAATCAATCTTTTTTCCCTGTATATAATCTTAAAGTTATTTAGATATCCCATAATATCGGTAGAAAAAGCTAAATCCCATAGCCAATCTTCATTCTTGAGTAGCAAGCACTCAGGAAATTCATTATTCTTCCAGATATATTTTAAAACACACTGCCTAAAATACCAAAATCTAGTGAGTGCACTTCCATTGGAAAGCCAGAGCACACACAATGGAGTGTTCTTAAAATGATAATTTTCAATTGTAATTTAATTAAGTGTACTTAAAATAAATTTTGAGGGTTCTTTTAAATTTATTTTTGCCTGAGATAACTGCATTTCTCTCAATAAAATTGTAAAAAATGTTTATTATCATATTTTTAATTTTTCAATAAATCTTTGCGTGCCACTGTAAAACTTCGCCGTGCCGTGGGTTGGACACCCCTGCTTTATACTGTAATTGCAAACGATTTCATTAATTTAGTGTACTAATTTACAAAAGGGTGGGTGGTCCGTGACGCCATAAATTAAGAAATAAACAAGAGTGGCCAAACCATACCACTATCCTTTTCTTATGTTTATTAGTCCAGGACAAGGTGGCGCAGGTGGTGGAATACGGAAAGACTATCCAAACATCAAAAACCGTATATGTGTGTGTGAAATACGTTGATAAAGGGGGGGGGGAGAGCGTGGAAAATATACAAAACATATTTAAGCAATGCAATTTTTATTAGTTATTTACAAATTGTGTTTTTTGTATGAAACTAAAAGATAAGATGCCATAAAGAATTAAATGAGATTGCTAACATTGTTTTCAAATCATCAATTTTTCGCTATAAGTTCGGACTAAACAGTTTCAGCTCTTAATGAGTTGTCAAGGTTTTAAGGTTCTTTTAATATTTTGATTCCAGTATTATTCACCGACCTTGAAAATCACAGCTTGCAAGTGACACACGTATTAGGCATGATTGCGGGAAGAGATATATAATTTTTACTGAGAAAACGTATCTTACAGAAATTCTACAAAGATAAATGATCCTATTTATTATAGTTGAAGGATCAAATTGCAATTCTGTGCACTCCATTGCCTAATCGTCTATCTCAATTTTAGATCTCCATTTCTTTACGAGCGTCGACAAATGAGAGAGAAATCCCTTTAATATTAAGCTAGTGCATTTGTAATGTCAGATTTGTAAGTGAATATAATAAAAGCAAAAGCTGTTTATTTGATCAAAATTTGCTTTAATACACATTTCCCAACGAGATTCCAATGCATAGATACCTGCCTTAGAGAAATTCTGATTTATAGAATCAATAAACTTTGGAAAAGGAATTTTTAAGACTGTCTTTATTTTCATATTCTTTTGTCCGTTAAAACTGTTCTAAATGTTTGAAAAGTGAAAGTCGGTTGGCAAAAGATCCGCTGAATAAACTAGTTGCTACAAAATTTATTACAGTAGAACGTAATAAATTTGTTTGTTTGCAAAAAAACAAATGTACCGTTTGGATACGCGATTGTTCGGATAACCGAAAACCGAATGCGATCCATGCAGTATGTGACACTGAACACTATACAAATATTGAAAATCATCATATGCGGGAAACGTGTTTGAAAAAAAAAGCAAAATAGGTGCAAAATGTCGCAATTTTATCTTTATTGTGGAAAATAATCCCTTATTCTTCGATGTACCATTGTACACCTTTGTTTTTTCAATACGAGGTCTCTGATTCTCTTGAGCAGCAGTAGTTGAGTAGGACAGCTCTCTGACTGTTGTTCGTACTACTCCATAGCTGTCTCTAACACAGAAACGCGTCAGCATTTGTGCTACTTTCATTGTTGTCCTCGTCTTCATCTGTTTCATCATTGACAGCGTCGGATTCTTTTTGCACGTAAGTTACAATCTCGTCATCATTTAGCATTGGAAATCCACAGTCTTCTGCATTGCATGCCATCCAGGTTTTTACATCAACAAAACTCAACAAAAGAGCACGTATACACCCCTCACTTGGAAACAAACTGACATAATATTCCGTGCAGATGTTTACCAAATCTCACAACTGAAATTCCCCAAATATCCCTCACCATGGATTTTCCCGTCACTTTTGGCTTCACAGGAAACAACTGTTGAGCATTGCACTGTTCGCAAATGTATCCGGACTTTGGTTCGGATATTTGACGCTCCGGATAATAAACGTTCGGATAAACGACATTCTACTGTATTTTAATTCATTTAATTTTGCAGTCGGCTCCATTCACGACAGTCACATGGTAAAGACAAACACGTGTTCCCCATTAAATTCAAAACTGACGTTAAATTAACTTGTTCCATTCATAAAACTTAGGTAAAATTTCAAATTACATAATTGGGTAAAAATTCATCAATAAGGCTTTAAAATTTAAGGTATCCGACTACGTTCGGAACTGTGTTATTTTGCAAAAGCGTATAATTGGATAATTGTTATGATACTTAGATTATTGATCAGAATGCATGCATAAAATTGTTTTAAGAATGTTATTAGAATAAAAAATTATTTAAATGCAATATTTTTGCAAAAAATGAACATAGAATTACCAATTTTCAAAATATTCTCCTTTTATGGGAAATACATCTATAATAATATTTTGCTTTTATATAGCTTAAATCTCTGCACAGAGCCTGTGTACTAGGATTTTTGAAATATATAACTTATAAGAGGTTTTATCCATGTTTTAATACAACAGAGAGGAGAAATTTTAAGGAAAAAAAACATCGATAATTATTTTAACTTGCAGTAACTCTGAAAATAATGTGAAATTTTTCAAAAATCCTAGTTCAGGCCCTCTGGAGAAATCTTAGCCATATATTAGTAAAATATTATTATTAAAGAAGCATTTTTCAAAAAAGGAAAATGTTTTGAAAGTAGGTAATTCAAAGTTCATTTTTTTTGCCAAAATGTTGCATTTAAATATTTTTTTATTCTATTAATTTTCTTAAAACAATTTTTTGTACATGTATTCTAATCCAAGTGACACTAAATATCATAAAAATTATCCATTTATACTCTTTTTTTAAACCATGGTTCCAAACGTAGTCGGATACCTTAAGAAAAAAATCTTAATTTTTGCCCATATTTTTTAAAAAAGTGTATTTTGCATACCTATGTGTGCTATTATTGTCGACAAATGTGTACATTTTAAGAGAAAGTCTCGGAAAAAAGCAAAAGTTGGCAACAACGAAGCGCATGAACTGATTAGCTAGAAATACAGGATTCCACTTATCGTGCGACTATGACGTCACGTGAGTTTTTGAACTGATTGGCGAAAAACAGGTGGTTCTCTTTATCATGGAATTATGACGTCACATGAATTTAGCCCATTGTTTTGTGCGACACATGCGGTCGCGTGCGATGTCATGAAGAAATATTGAGACATGCCGATTAAAAAGTTACGGGCGTATAATTTTAAATTTTTCATGCATTTCATCAATGCATTAACAGTATAACAGATACAGTTGGATTCGTTCCCACCAATGTTTTCAGAGCATCATTTTTCACAGATGTTTTGGGTCTTCTATGAGGGTCATTTTGTAGAGAAAAATCTCCAGAATGACTTTTTCGAATCAACGCTGCACTTTTCGATCTTCAGCATTATTGTTAATAGATGCCTTGTTTATATTGCTTGCTGCTTTGCAACATTTTATATCAAATTCATTTCTCATTTTAAAAATTATTCGAATATTGGTTGATTTTATTCTTGTAGCAGTGGTTCCTATATAAGCCAGTAACAGCCTCCGGACTGAAGTGATCATTTTGGTCTAGTGGTACGTTACTTGCTTTCGAATCCATAGGTACCGAGTTCTATCCTCCTCATTGGTGACCCGGATGTGATTGAATAGGCAAACTTCTGAAGTGGAGTCAGAGATACCGAGTTCTATCCTCCTCATACCTAACTCTTTTTTTACACGATTTTGAAATAACACGGTTCCCGAATTTGACGCATTTTCTTTAACTGGTCGACTCTTCAATGCTCAAAAAGATACAACTCAGTCTCGGCGATCGACTCCCGATTTATAGTTTTCAAGGAATTTTCTCGAAAAATCCGCTGACGTCAAAGATCGTGATATTAGTAGATTTCTCCAGCAATTTCCAGAGGCATCCATATGGTCACCAAAAATGATAGCAACTTGGCTCTATCTCCAATATTTCGCCAAGTTTTCTCCATTATAATGTTAGGAACGGGGTTGCTTGCAAATATTACAGTTTAAGCATAAAATAAATTCTACAGAGCATAATATTAACGTATTACACATCCAGATATAAATTATTTACACTATTTTAAGCATTCAATACACAAAATTTGTAACACAGTATGAATCTTTTTATTGAGTCGGGTCTTTAGAAGCTAGTTGTGTCGTATGCAATAGAAGTTATTCCTGAAATGATACTTAGTCGTCAATACTACCAGCAACCAATAACCAAATATTTTACATGTTAAATCGTCACAAACACAATTCACATCAGCTTCTTGCATTGTTCTCTGTTAACCAGCGAATTAATTGCTAGTTACAGACATTTATTGAGTGGTAAATATACTATGCAGAAGCAGTAACATGTTATTCATTATGTGTCGAGAAATAACTACTACTTTGGATAATCATTTCCGTTACCTACATTACATACTTAGGGATAAAAGAAATACAATTACTTGAGAATTTTTATTGAATTTTGATTGGTAAAGACTGTGTTGCATTTAAAAAATTAATCTCTTATAAATAAATAATTTTTTTTGTCACAGTCTTATAAAGCTTATACATTTACAAATTTTTGTTGGATAGCGTTTTGGACGAAATTGCTGAACATAATTAGCCGCATAAAGTTTACTTTAATCTTCTAAATCAGCGGTCACCAATTCTTAGAACTCCATGGACCACTAAACGTATAATTTTATATATGGCCGACCAGTTATATATATGACAGATTACTATATGGCGGACCAATAATATGACTGACTACCACGTGGTGAACCTGTAATATGATTGGCCACTATCTGGCGGATCAGTAATGTGACTGACCCCCATGTGGTGGACCAATAATAGGACTGACCACCATGTGGCAGACCACTAATATGACTAACCCCCATGAGGTGGACTACTAATATGACTGACCACCATGTGGCGGACCATTATTCCTATATTGACACTTAATTACGTCACTATTTACTCTTCTATATCACTGAAAAAAGGAACTTCACAAAAAGCAAGAACAAAACGACAATGCAAAGCAATATCAACAAACTAAAATATGCAAACTCTCAAATGCAAATGTCGCTAAATAGAATCACAAAAGTAGGTAAAAAGTCTAAACTCGGAAAGAATTTTGCTATAAGTACTTGCTAAATTTGTTTTGAAAAATGATAATCCATAGTGTATAAATACATTTTGTAACTCGTCATTTTTGGGACTGATTCTTCATAAAAATAGAAATAATGTCCCAATTTTTCTACGGACCACCAAAAAATATTTGGGATTGTCTGGGATCCATAAGCCACCGGCTAGTGCTCGCTGATCTAAATGGTATGCATAGATTATATTATTTTATATGTAGATACATTATTTGAAATCGAATTTAATCAAAATAAAAACAAAAGTTCTATTGTATAAAAGTCTTTTAAGATCAGTATTAACTTATACATGTGAAACTTAGTCAATGTCTCGAACAGATGAGAACACAATTATCTACAAAAGGAAGGCTTAAGATTTATTTTTGGAGGAATTCAAGACAAGGGCACTTGGCGAAGAAGGTTAAATTAAGAACTCTATCAATCATATAAAGAATGTGACATCGTTGACTTCATCAAAGTATAACAAATTAAATGAGAAGACTACGTTGTCAAAATGGACGAAGACCTTACCACTAAAAAAGTCTTCAATGCCCAACCAATTGGCACAAAGATAAAAGGCAGGTCAAATCTAACATGGACTGACGGCCTAGAAAAAGTTCTCCTAGTTTTGAAAACTAAAAATTAGAGAACACTAGCAGGAAGAAGGCTGACCTGGAAAAGGCTTCTTGAGAAGGTCAAGACCCACCCTGAGCTGTCGAGCCACTGAGGAAGGAAGGAATACGCAGATGCATTACTTAAAAAGCGTTATTGATTTGTAAATTAATAAAACTAATAAGCATTTGCGAATTATAAACATTTTTGGCATAAATTAGTTTAAAAAAGTAAAATAAAAATATTTATGTGTTAATAACCATTCTTACCATATACCCATGTTTTTTAAATTTTATTTAGCTTCTTTATCAATGACTTTCAGTACACTTTTCAGCAAAAAAAAAAAATAAAATAAAATGGTTCCTGAAATTTGTCTTCAGCTTACCCTTTTGTTAGGATATATTTGATGTAATCCGTTTATTGCGTTACAATTCTGTATAGTATATAAAGCGTCCCTAAGTGATAAGCTGTTAAAAAAACCTTTAAATTCTTGGATTACTTTTGATTAATATAAAATTTATATATATATATATATATATATGAGGTTAAAACTTTTAAATGCAAAAAAAAAAAAAAAATTCAGTTAATTAGTTTTATTATCAAAGGACGCTTATTTCAAATGTTGGAACTGGTCACTTTTGATCCTTTCCCTTATTTATCTTAGAATATTTTTTAAAAAAATAAATAATTTCTCCTAGGTTAGAGAGGAAGAATAAATTGTTAATTTAGTTATTTACAGGCTTTATATTTAGGATCAATGAGAAACTCAACGATAAAAAATGTTTTCTCTACCAATTATGAATTCAATACCCTCGTAATATAAGTTTTTTGATAGTACTTTTAAAAAGAGATAAATAAGATAATTAAATTATTTAATTATTGCATTCATTGGTATAATAATATAATTAGCTTTAATAAAATTAGCGTTTACTTGACAGAAGAACAATAGAAGAGTATCAAAACATAAACATTTTTCTACCCTCAAAATTGGACATTTTTAATATTATCATTATATTTGTGGTGTGTGCAATATCTTTTGATCAATGAAGCACAAATTCTTAGCTATTACAATAACAAAAAGCCTTAAGAAATTTGCTGGGCAAAAAAATCTTAGATTTCAATCGCAGCTATCTTTATTGTGCAGTAGATCATTGTGTGTGTGGTGGGGAAAAAAACTTGGAATACTTCTCTTTACATTTTGTATAAGTTAATGTAATGTATGCATTAGTTTTGAAAATATGATTTTTAAAAATCGGGTCCATCATTTGTACTCATCCTGTATTATATTACTTATTTTTGAAATTTATTTAAAAAAGTTATGAAAAATAACTTTTCAGATTTTTAATTCCAAAATACAAAATCGATGGGTTTTTTCTTTAAAAAAATGAGAGAAAAATACCTTTTTTTTACCATACATACAAACTGTATATAATCTGAAGAAACTCGATTTTAAAATCTTAGAATAATTTCAATTTTTATGTATTTAATATCAATGTAGAAAAAATCTATTCTGTTTAAATACGAAGGTAAATGAAAGAGTCATCATAAAAATCCCCTTTCTAAAAATACGCAGAAGGAATTTGTCTATTCTTGGAGAAAAATAACAATAGTCGGAATATATAAATTGAATTCAGTAGAAGAACTTAATAAAGACAAAATGGTAAATAAAGTGGACTTTTATCGTCTGACAAAAATAAGGAAGACAAAATAAAAAGAAATAGTATGACTTAAGCCTATTTGTCGATTGCTATTTAGTTTCCTTTACTTTTTTTAAATATTCCGTTTAACAATTTACGCAATCTTTGTTCTTAAAGAACACAGTAGTTCTGTATACCTTTAAACTGCTAAGTTAATAAATCTATTACTGAAAAAAAATTTAATTGTCCTGAAATGCACTCTTGTAGTTCTGTCTAGTGGAAATCGAATTCACAGTGTTTTTTAAAAATGTTTAAAAAAACCTTTTTTTAAATTATAGTGAAACCGATTTAATGTTTTTCCGTAATACTCTTTATAATGTACTTTATTATAATTCTAACTATGTAAAAGTGTGTATCAATTTAAGAGATGATTATTTCTTTGTTCATTTTTAGCCATAACAGATATTTTTATTGAAATTGTGTAAATCATTGACTTTTTTAGTAAAATTTATATAAACCGAATAAGTAATTCGTATAAAAAAGCTTTTCATACATCTTATTTCATACATATTTTATTACATCAAACTTGGAAAAATGAAGTTTTCCAGCAAAAATGTATTGCATAGTTTATAACTAGCTTAACATTTTACTTTTTTTTAATTCTGGATTTTTGTTTTTACGAAACAAGAATGACAAATTAATCATTATATTTAATGTATAGAATGCAATGAACCTCTGTAACTTGAACATTTAAAATATTGAAACACGATAATCTACAAGCAGTGGTAGGCGACATGAAATTGAGCCTGTTTTTTTTCTTTCTGATTTATATACAGTGGACCCCAAAAGTGTTCGTAACTTGCAATTTCCTATAAAATTTAATGTTTTTGACTCATAAAAATTAATATATTGGAATTGGAATTTTTTTATGATATCTGCAACGTGTTCTTAATGGAATGATATAATAAACTTTTTAAAAATAGTATATTTATTATTTTTAAAAATTAATAATCATAAGGCTACTGAAAAATTACGCCACAAAAGTCTTCGTAGACTTAACAAAAATCTCAACATAGATTTAAATATTGTATTTATTTCTTAATTTAGTACTTAATGGGATATCCTTTATAGTCCACAACAACTTTTAGATGTTTTGATATAGATTTAATCAGTTCTTTTTGTAATTTCTGCATCGATTTTCCTCCATGCTTCTGTGATTATTGTTTTTACTTCCCATTTTGTGTTTATATATTATGTTTTCTTTTTTTTTAAAATCAAATTCTCACCAAATATGTTCTACTGGGCTAAATAAACTGATTGAGGAGATGTTTTCAGAATTTTGGGGCAATTGTAGAGACACTAGCGGCGTGCATTGAGAGCAGTGTGCTTAGCGTCATTATCCTGTTAAAAATGAAGTCGTCTCCAGTATCCAAATTTTGGGTGGATAATTTAAAATTTCTCTTTCAAATACTTAAATAGAACTCATGATTCACAATACTACCCAAAAGTACCAAATTATCTAATTTTGAGACCGATTTACACCCCTATGCAAGAACACTTCCACCTGCATAGTTCATTGATCAAACTAGATTATTGGGATTAAGTTTCAGAAAACTCAAAATTGACAGAAAATTTCCCATTTTTGGTTCTGATGGGCATATAATAGTTTGTAAATGAAAAAAATGAGTAATTTATGTGGAACAAGAACTCCTCTACATCCATGCTTCCAGATGAAAGTGGCATTGTTCTTGCGTGGATGGTGTAAATCGGCTTCAGGATTACGTAATTTGGTATTTTTTGATGCTATTGAGAAATATGAAATCTATTTAAATATTTTAAAGATAAAGTTTAAATTATTCACCCAAAATTTGGATATTGGAGACGACTTCATTTTTTAACTGGATAATGACGCTAAGCTCACTGCTCTCAATGTACGCCGCTAGTGTCTCTATAATTGTCCCAAAATTCTGAAAACACCTCCTCAATCAGTTTATTTAGCCCAGTAGAACAGATCTGGTGAGAATTTGATTTAAAAAAAAAAGAAAACATTATATATAAACACAAAATGGGAAGTAAAAACAATAATCACAGAAGCATGGAGGAAAATCGATGCAGAAATTACAAAAGAACTGATTAAATCTATATCAAAACATCTAAAAGTTGTTGTGGACTATAAGGATATCCCTTTAAGTACTAAATTAAGAAATAAATACAATATTTAAATTTATGTTGAGATTTTTGTTAAGTCTACGAAGACTTTTGTGGCGTAATTTTTCAGTAGCCTTATGATTATTAATTTTTAAAAATAATAAATATACTATTTTTAAAAAGTTTATTATGTCATTCCATTAAGAACAAGTAGCAGATATCTTTAAAAAATTACAATTCCAATATATTAATTTTTATTCGTGGGAAACATTAAATTTTGTAGGAAATTGCAAATGTACGAACACTTTTGTGGTGCACTGTATATTCATATATCCACTTAATTCTTATAATTAGCTTTAAAGAATATACATAATTATTTTTAACAAAACACAACAAATGTTTACAACAAGTATGGCATCATTTAAAGTTTATTAATAAACTAGCTTTTACCCGCGGCTCCGCTCACGTTGATGTCTTTAATTAACTGTCAAAGTCGTAATCACATTATCATTAGAAAGTAAATAATATAAAATGGTAATTTTTTTTTATTGCTTGACACTAGAACCAATAAAATTTAAATATTCTAAAATTGAGCTTAGTTTAAGAAAACTGAAAACGTAATTTATTATAATTATTAACAAAAATTCAATGAGCTCAAAACAGAATATTATTCTAAGATGCTACTGCGTACCATATTATATGTTTTTCCGTCAGTTGCAAATATGTGAAGATTTGGGCATTGGACACACCGATCAGGCAACATATAGTTGGCTATGGGAAAAACATTGCTTTTCCAAAAGCCCCTCTGCTACCTGAAATGTTAGCTTTGTTAATAGCAACAGTAAAACTGGAAATTGAACTCGTTTGAAATGAAACGGTAGGTCAGTGGGGATACTTGGAATTCGAGGTATGATAACACTATCCCTTTTCATGATATATGTTAAAATATTGGCACCAAGTATATTCTGCATCAGTTTTGTGATCCAAAGCATCGTTCCTTTACATAGTCGAGGAGCATCCAGATTTTGCATAAGTATAACTGGTACATTTAGTTTTAATTGAAGTTTATGTGCGGGTACACCCGAAAGTTCAAGTGAATTTAAGAACTCCGTTGGATATGAAGTACTTTGTTCTTTATCCATGATTATACATTCATTGATAAATATTTCTTCATCCCCCGTCATTTAAATTTTCCATGATGATTTTATGGACAATGTCATTGTTAGGTACCAATATTGATCTTGCGCGCAACCACTGATCCCAATTTAAATTTTGTTGCAAGCCCGGGTAAATTTGAGCAATAAGATTTACATCATTTCCTACCACATTAAAATTCTCTGGAAGTAAAATATAACCTCCAGCATTTGCACCCAAACATCCATAACCGATTTTTAATTGCGTCTCTGCATAATGTCCCGAATCTACGTCATTATGAAGATACACTCTCATATTCGTTTTGAAACTGAATTTTTCAACTTTTGCCCATAAGCTTGATGATTTAATAGAGACCGATTTCATCTGCAGGTGTACACCCTCTGGATTACAGGGAGAGTTTTTCAAAATTCACCAGCCAATATATAATAAAGCTACCAATCCTCCTATAATATCTGTACTATCTCGTAAATCCTGAAGAGTCCGATTTAACGCTTCTATAGCTTTCTTGTGAGACATCCCACACTAAAAGCTTACATTTTGGAAGCATCCTGTCTTGAGAGCTATTTTTTCAGAAATTTCAGATGAGTGAATCTTCAAATGCAAGATTAAGCGATAATTTTAAAACAGAATGTGCAGTACGACCGTTGGTCAGTAAAGTCGCGGCTATACCAGAAGAAACTGCTTTTTTTCTGGGTTTTCTGATGGTCATTAATAATAAGTTTAGCAAATACGTTTTTCCGGTTCTTCCAGGGGCGTCGAGAAAAAAAGAGTGCACCACTACCGGATTCTATTTTACGTAACACTTATTGGAAAACGCGACTTTGTTCTGGAATTAATTGAGGGATAAATTCTGTTACTTGATGTTACAATACTATAAAATCGTAGTTTAATTCTTAAGTAATTTCATTATCGACGCCATTTCCGTCGACACGTCTAGGGCTAATCATTTCAAAATCATGTAGCTTTTTCCCAACCATTTTGAAAACCTTTATTGCGTTTCGTTGTAGATGTGTTCATTGAAAGGCATATTTGCTTGTACTTGCTGAAATCGTTGCAAAATATCTTCCGCCATGTAGTCTTTGTACTTATTCCAAAAGGTTTGAGGATTAGAAAGACCGAAGACTAAATAAGTATTGCGTAAGGCTCCCTAATTTTATTCGGTGAGTGACATTGTATTCCTTCTCCTCCATAGTAATATCTAGTATATCTTCAAAGTAAAACCTCCATGTAAAATATATGGTTCAGTATAAGAGAAAAATTTTGTGGAAAATATGAATATTGTATAATTAGGTTTAAAAAAAATTCAAAGTAATAAATATTCGATAAATCAAAACTTTTTATGAAACTGTCAATTAATATTACCATAGAATTTTCAATATCACGTGCGCAATTCACTAAAACTTTATTTCATTTCCCTCTTTAAAAAGTGGGAGAAAATTTGCATTAAAATATCTGGAATTGTCGGAATAGAGAATTTCTTAGCCAACTTGGCGATATTTCTCAAAGTTTGAGTTTGACATTTAACAAACTTAACGTAATAAACGTTAGACGTTTAATAAAAATCCATTTAAAAAATTGCTTTTTGTAAAAATGCTAAATTAGATTATTATAAATTAATTTCAGTTTTTTGTTACAAATGGGAGAAAATTTTATTAAAATTTCCTTTATTGACCAAATGCATAATTTTGCACCAACTTGGTGGGGAGTAAGCAACGTCCCACGGCTTAACCCGCATAGTTTCCGTTCCCGTAGGAATATGGAGATAAAATATACCTTATGAAACATGCTGATAACGTAACACTCCATTGGTGACAGAATGTTTAAAATCCGACCAGCCGTTTCTGAGATTAGCCGGAACAAACAGACAGATAAAAATTTTAAAAATTGATTTTTTGATATAAGTACCGTATATACCTTTAAATGCATTTAGTAAAAAACTACTAATTTGAAATTACAAACAGACACTTCAATTTTATTTATTTGTACAGATTTGTAATCCTTATTATACTGTGTGTGTGTGATTAAAAGAAAATTCAATTTTTCTTCTTTCACCATCTTTGTTGGTTTAAAAAGTTTTTAAAATACCGCTAGTTGTGCTACTTTTGATTTCCGCTTATACCGTTCATTGTACCTAATATTTCTACTAAAAATAATTTTACCTGTATTTTAAAAGACTACATGCAAGTGCTTTTTCAAGCACTTCATGGTGAACATTTTTTCACCTTGTAGCAAATAATATACTTAATGCTAATTTGCGTTTTCAGTAACAAAAATTCGAGAAATAACTTTAATAAAGGAATAAAATGACATACGATGGAGACAAAAAAAGTGCAGACATCCTTTTTGAATGTAGTTATCAATCAACTAATCAAGTGAGGACAGTTATAAATGATAAGTTAATAGTTTTACTCTTTAAATGATCTAAATATAAAGATGTTGAAGATAGAGAAATAGGTCTTTTTCATTAAATATATTGTATTACCTATGTGTTGGGATCACATGAAAATTAAGTCATTTTGAGGAGTTGATCAATTTTTAGAACATTCTATTTGTTAATTCACAGTGTTCCGAAACGTTAATTGCTTTGCTTCTTTGGGCAGCTTAGAAAACAAAAGTAAAGGATCTTCTGTAAATATGTTTCCGTTCTTCAACTCAAATGTCAAGGCCTTTATTTTTATTAAATTATGCATAATAAGTTGCAATGGTATCTTTTAATAACAGTTGAAAACACATTGTTTTATGATCAGTGCCGATTTAGTCTCATTTCGGGCTCTGGACGCAGATCTACGGGACTCCTTGGCACTAGCGTATCGAAATTTATAACCAGAAAGTTTGGTTAAGTTCATCTTATCCGGGAAGCCCGCCCCAAGTACCCAATGGATAAACCGGCACTGCTTATGATACACAGGGTGTCCCCGAATGCCGTGTACAAACTTGGAAGGGTGGTAAAGAACATCCTGAGGAGCCATAATTACATAGGAAAGCATGGGCGGAAACGTAACCCTAACGAGATAAGGAGACACAAAGACAGTAAGGCCACAATACAGAATGTAGTTTAAAACGCTTTGTTACAAAAACAAAAAGCAATAATAACTTAAAATTATGATATTAAAGCCACACAGGAGGTGTTTGAAATTTCTGCCATTGGCATGTATGCACGCACGATACCCACGCGATATGGATTGACGTAGACATTCGAAAACACCGGGCTTTTTCTCGGATTGTAGCAGCAGCGGTGGATATTCGTGCCACCTAGTCCATTTCAGAATTGACGGGTGTGTAGTCAATCGTGGGACCAAAAGATCCATGTTCCGCCAGGTTCGGATGCACCCTAACGAACGTTTGATGATTCGGTTGCCACATTGTTGGATCTCTTACTCCATACAATCGAACACCCACGCGTCCATTTCCATTGTCTAGGTGGTAGTTGAGGTGAATATCCGCCTACTCGGCGATCGTATAACGATTCATGCTCATCGCAAGCTGTCCATGGCTAAAATGAGGAAACCACATGTGCCGACCTTGCGAGCTTACATACAGCGCCACCTATCGCTTTCTGCTCATACTTCCCTATGTAATTATGGCTCCTTACGATGCTCTCTACTTCCCCTCTAAGTTTGTACACGGCATTCGGGGATACCCTGCATATGCTTAAAATATACATTTATGACAAAATGATAAAAAAAATTAAATGTTATTTCTTGAAAAATCTGACCATGTTCGGAACCAAGATTTTGCAAAAGCGTATAAATAAAAAATTTATTTTAATATTTAGTGTCACATGAATTAGAGTATACATATAAAATTGTTTTACGAATATTAGTACAATAAAAAAGTACTTAAATGCAATTTTTTTTAGCAAAAAACAGAGAAAAAAAAGGAGATATTTTCAAAACAGTCTCCTTTTATGGAAAATTCTTCTATAACAGTATTTTGCATATAATATAAATGTACGAAGCCTGCACCATAATTTTTGAAAAAGTATATGGATTCACTCCAACACATGGCAACACATGAAAATTGGCATGTATATGCATTTTTTTGTGGAGAAGGTTTTTATGCTATCCTCTTTGTTGAAGCTCCTTACCAGGTGGCGATACAGCAGCATTTCAACTTCTGCACCGCTCAATCCATCGCCAAGTTGCCAACATGGTCACCAAAAATAATGCCATCTTGGCTCTATCACCAACATTTCGCTGTTTCCATTAAATCGCCATTATAATATAAGGAACGGCGTTGCTTGCAAATATTATAATTTTAACTTAAAATAAATGCAACAGAAAGTAATGTTAACGTATTACACATCCAGATATAAATTATTTACACTATTTTAAGCTTTAATTACACAAAATTTATAACGGAAATTTGCTGAGCAGAGATCAGCTTAGGAAGGTGTTTTCAAAAATCTATTCACAAGAGAGTTACGAGCGTTATAAATAATAAAAAAAATCCGTTTTTTTAATCAGCTATTAGATTTTCAGACTTTAAATTTAACAAATGTGGGGGTTTTTTTTGTTCAGCTGAGATATGCAAAAAGTTTTTTTTTGTTTAGTTTGCAGTTCACGTAAAATTAACTCATTAAAAAGTTTTTTACCCTTCAATCTGTATTGTTTAATTTTTCAATTCACCCGTGCGAAGAACGGGTGTACCATCAAGTAATATATAAGAAAAGATAATTTTTTATAATAAAAAATACACCAGCTATTGTTTGAATTTATAATGACACTGAAAAAAATAACGTGAATGTTTAAAACATCCTAGTTAAAGCTCCGTAGAGAAGTCTTAGCTATGTATAGAAAAAATAGCACAAGCATTTTCCATAAAAGAAGATAGTTTTTAATATGTCATTTTTTCTTCACTTTTTTCAAATAATTGCATTTAAATAATCTTCTGTTGTAATAAAATTCTTGAAGTAATTTGTGGCCGTGGTAGCTTAGTGGTCTAGGTAACGGACTCTTTGCCGACGTGTCATGTGAGTTCGAGCTTAGTACCAATGAAGACTAGCGATGCACGCTAAATCTATCGAGAGCTCAAATGTCCTCCCATTGGTGAGGTGTGGTAGTTAAGAGAGGGGTGTGCATACCAGCTCAGATGTCGTCCTTGTCATTTGATCATGGTTGAATCGTCAAAAGCCCTCGAGTAGCTGAACAGTATGACATTGATATTCACTCACTTAAAGCAATTTTACATGCATATTCTAATTCAAATTACACTAAATATATATATAATGAAACATTATTTTTTAGGTTTTTGCAAAATCACGGTTCCGCACGTTGTCAGTAATCTTAACTGGGATTTAAAAGTAGAAAAATATTTGAATTCTGACTGTATATGCTTTTAATTTAGGAATACTTTGAAATACAGTCGTGCCCTGATTTAACAAATTCATTGGGATCGAACATTTTATTCGTGATATCGGAGTCAAAACTAAAAAAAAAAGATACAAATTTTTTGGATTTATCTTTTGGGAATTTAGTAATAAACAACCACACAAAAATATCCATAGTCAGAAATCACACACTTGTTATTCAGCAGCTAAAAATACTATTACCAAATTATTACGCAACAGTTAATTGAAAATTTCTTATTACTGACTAATAGATGCTTGAAAATCTTTTTGATTCCTGGCTCCAAAGAGTTATTCTTCGACTTTATACTCTGATAAGAAAATACTACCTCATCTACATCTAACTGCTTGAAGTATGTTCCCGACAAAAAAAACTGTCATTTGAAAAGAAATTCAATTTTTTCCAATTCAAATGACCCAAATTTTTTTCGCTAATTCGGAGTTTTTTATTCCTTAAATAGGGTTTTCCCCCCTTCATTTTAATCTGAGAATTTCGTTAAATCATGGAATTCGTTAAATAAGGGTTTGATACATCGGGCCCGAATGCATATCTTTCAAATTTACTTGCAAATTAACTATGCTTTCTTCTTCGGCGGGCAACAATTACCCTTCCTTTATTTGTGCAATATTCAGTACTTTGATAATAGAAAAGCAACATTTTCAAGTCATATAATGCTTGCAAACGAGGTAACAATGTTGTTCAATAGTTTGGATATATTTCTATCGCTTCGTCGAAATATTAGAGAGGAAATATTCTAAGATTTTCCACTCCTCGTGGTTATCGCATTAATTACATGAGCTTAATTAACGCTGGAAAGTTATAATTACGCCTCTGTGTAGTTTGTTCAAGGAGTTTCTGTTTAATATTAATACGGGCAATCACTCTTTAATGCTAATACTTGTCAACACTCTAATTTTACGTCTGATGCGTATCCGGCGGAGGCAGAAGTTTGTTTTTCTAAGTGTGGACAAATCTTATCGACCGGGATCAAATGAAAGGTTGTAAAGAAAAATGTAAATATATCACTGCATCTTTTCCTGGGGCGAGTTTCATTGTTATTTATCTTATAAATTCTCGATGTCATGTTTTACGGTATACTTTCAGCATACAGATTCATGCAATTGTTATTCAAGAGTCCTCATTTGCTTTTACAAACATGTATTTACCTATCTTTCTACACTCTAATTATGCTTGTCATTCATAGAGCTTTATTTTTGCGCTTGCGTACATTGTTGCAATTTTGAAACATATTAACATGTATTTGTTAGTAAGAAAGAAATTGAAATTTGGGAGGGAGGGAGAGGTTATTAATGTCGCTTTAAAAAGCAACACGAGGGCTATTGGTGACGGACTTCGTAATTTTGAGCCTACGTCAAGTAACGAAGACGAAAACTGAGCAGGCAGCCTCTCCAAATTACCCCACCACGCCAATGGAATGAGTTTGAACTCAACATATTTAAAGAGCATAAGCTTCCACTACACGGTGGGTCTTCAGTGGCGCCAGGATACGTGGGCCACGAGTTCATCACCATAATTTCGCGGCTATCGCGGCTCTAAAACTTGGATTGTTCGTTTTGAGAAGAAATTTGAAGATAATTTAAAGAAAAAAATACTTTACCTTCCCGATAAATATTCAAAATATTAGGTTTTCTGTAGGCTTCTGAAATAAAAGAGAATAAAAAAAATTAAGAACATTTATTAATATTTACTGCAAAATATAATTTATATTATTATTTATGACCACAACCCAGCATGAATACCTCAAAACCGAACTTTAACCTTAAAAAGAGAACGCTGTGTGTATTGTAGGACGTTTAAAGACCAATAAATTATGGGATCTGAAACTGAACAGAAAGCTCCGTTTGGCTATGTATTGCTGACATATGATAGATATGAGCGAATCCCATTCAAATAAAGAGACTGATGTTGGTCAGTAGGAAGCAAAAAACATACATCAAACCCACACACTCCAGACCGTATATTATTTTGGCAACTTGCAGAAAATCATAGCGGTAAACGATAAATTCTATCACATACACCATACTTCACATACGGATTCGCATCTGTTTTTCTCTCTATTAAAAAATATTAAGCCCAAATATGATCCCAAAATAAAGCAGGTGTCCAAACACTGTTCAAGATCTTTCCTTTTACAAAAAGGGAATCTACAAATTACTAACACGTTTGGAAGAAACCCTGAGTAATGAAGTATTATTCTTCAGTACAATATTGACTAGAAGCGTTGAAAATGCAGTATTTCCATTCATTTCGAAAAACGGACAAGGCTTAGAGCTTTAGATCTAATATATGTATAACAAAAAATATAGATTTCAGAGGCTATATACACTGGACATTAAATTGAAGCACCAGGAAGGAAAATGAATTACAACACTTTAACTTACTGCACGTATACAGCATAGTAAAAAGTCAACATAATTGTTCGTTTATAAGCGATTTGAAGGTATACACGATTCAAAATTTAGTATACACAGTTGGGATTAGTGTACACAATATTCTAGCGAGTCGAACAAGGATTGGATGGTAAATAGGAACAAGTCATTCCATGATGCTTCAAATCTTTGCTACACTTCATCAACCTTAGTAAATGGATGGAAGATGGTAGTGGGGGGGGGTCCAGTTTCTCAGCAATTTAAGCTCAGATGTTTCCAATAGATGAAAGACCAGGAAAACGGGCTATCCAGGGCAACAGTCGAACACCCTCTGTGCTGATGTATATCATGAAGCTACGGGTAACAGACGATCAGGCGGTACTCTGTTGAAAGAACGACGTCTCTAATGCCTCGAAAATAGGCCCCAGGTACAAGTTTTAAAATATGAGAAATGCAAGGCTAGCTGTTCAGTTTACCATTGACACAAACACAAGCGGTTTATTCGTATAGTGTACCTAATGGCTGCCTATACATCACAAAAGGAACAGAGCCCGCATGAGGATATCTAATGCAAGCAGGCCATGGGCGCTTTCCTGGGTACTTTCAGACATATACGTCAATCATCTTTCTACACGCAGCACTCGAACTCATTTGAAAGTATGGCATGGCGTCACTCCTGTGGCTAGTTTTATCATTGGGCTCACAACTCGCGTTTTTATGCTACTGTGTCATGGGAAGCCACAATAATGATAGCCATGCAATAGTCCATGCTGCTCCAGACGTCGCGTCGTCACAGTTTTCGTATCAATATTTGCGTTAGAAAACTTCTATTCCCTGACTCAAGATCCGTGATGTGGTTGCGAGATCATGCAAGGCAGAACTGCCAACATGTCTGTCACCTCAGGCGTTAGGGGCGGGAGATTGTGGAGATCCATCATGACATTCAATATGACCCTCCTGTACCCAGCACTTATTCGTAGGGGAGTCATTGGAATCCATCCAATACGAATAGTAATATCATGGAACGATAAATCATATTATCGATACGCCAAGATCATGCTGTTATCAAATTTTGATACGTGATGGAAGCCGTTTCTCATTCTTATAAGAAGCAACACTGTCTTCTCACAAACAGCCAACATTCTAAAGCTATTCTCAAATGACACCCACTGTGTAGCTTTCTTATAATACATAATTTGAGATGTCATTTCTCCCTCTTGTGTCGCTTAATTGCGCTGAAATGCTAATCAGTTGCATAGCCAGCATCTTTTTCCTTCCATGCGATTTGACATTTGTTTCATCCCTCCGTCATGGTTTTGCAGTTTTAAGGGACAGCAGTGTAGCTCAAATTTATTTGTTTTACGCAATGTTCTAGAAAATAAAATAGGTGGAAAAAGTAAGTCCAAAGCAATTCCAAAGAGATTCAATAAATTTTGAGACATTAATTGAATTTTGTATGTGTGTGAACGAAGCGTTTATATAATTTTGAGTTAAACATTTTTTGTCAATTATTTTTAGGCATATTAGCATTTTAAAAATATTTATAGATGTTTTGTTTCAAAAATCAGTATCTCTTAGGGAAAGACTTCATGATAATCAAAAAGTTTATGTTAATTTGGTAAAATGTGGTAAAAAAAAGATTTTATACAAATTAAGGTAAAATAAAATGAAACGGATGAAACTCTTTTGTTCATCAAATCAAAATGTTGTTAAGAATGGATCCAAATAAAAAGTCAAAATGCTCTTATTAAAAAAATAGAAACAAAGTAAAAGTCTTTCCATTATGTAACTTAAATTTTAACTTGATATGATTATATTATTAATTTTTTATTTTTTATCAATTTTCTCATTTTTTTCAAAGACATTTTGCATACTTCAAGATAATTGAAGTACTATTTGTTTTGCGATCGTGTGTTATATATTTTAAGATGCGTTTTTAACCATTTATTACCTCAATATGAAATTTTATGTGTTATGTGAATACAGTAGAGTCCCGAAAGCTCGGCACTCGATATCTTGGCAGTCCTGATAACTTGGCCATTCACTTGCACATCTCTACGTGCAGGCCCGTTCAAGGTCTAAAGCAGAAATTATTGCTACTGTGACTGTTAATGAAAGAATTCTTTAAAATGATGAAGACGTTAACATTAAGGACACCGCACAAACTCCGAAAATTTCACATAGGGAAAGACTAAAGGTTTTGGAAACCGACCTTCAATATTATGAACAACAAGGTGCTACGGTAACGGACTTACTGTTCCTTCATCATTTTCGTGATGAAGCAGCAAAATGTAGAGAGCAAAAGACAACAGGATATTACGCATTTCTTTTAAAAAATTAACCAATTTTAGCAAAATTGGCTAGTTAGTCTTCATTATAGACAGCTTTATGCCTTTATGGAGTATTTTTCTGAGGTGTGTCTAATCAGGTAAATACTGAATATTATGTATTCATTAATTTTTTAATTTTCATGTAGTAAACGTACAAGTGCACAAGCGCAAACAATGCACGCAAGTACAGTACAATATTTTCTGTGGAAACACTTGTACTTATTCTGTTTTTAATCCCATTTTCGATAACCCGGAGTTTTCACAAACTCGACCACCCTTCGGTCCCAATTAAGTCGAGTTTTCGGGACTCTACTGTATCAAGATATCGAGCTGCCGACGATATTAAACACGACGATTAAGGTACAAGGAAGAATAAGAAGTGAACGAATTATGACGAGTAGATTTTAAACTTACTCTCGAACCTCTCCAGCTGATTAGCGAGCAAACAGTTAGGGAAAAACAGACATCTCTTGCTGCATTGTATTATTAATTTTACTCCTCTACAAAGGAAAACATATGCTCAAAGAACTATTTTGCCTAATTTTTTTCTGCATAAATTAGTGACATACTTTAACCCTTTTTCAAATGATAATTGGCTGAGTATGACAAATATGCAATCTTTATGAAATTAAATGCTTAGTAAGACCCTAACTTAAAAAGTCATTATTTATTGCATTAGTTTGCTGGTTTCTTAGGACTAGAACCAACCTTTAATTTTTCCGTCATCCGATATACTTTCTATCACGAATTTTTCTACCATATTCTTCGGGGACGTATTTATGTGTAAAAACATAATTAAATGTATTAAAATTTTTCTAATCATAAATATGTCAAAAAAACCTTATTTTATTCAAATTTTATCCATACAAACATAACTTAATTTGTTCGAGCTTTTCTTATTATACTTTTTTGGTTTTACATTCCCGATTACAGTTTAAAATCTAATTTTTTGTAATGAATCTGCAATATTTCGAAATTATCTTTGGCATAAAAAAACTGCAATTCCAATTTATGTATGTCCTTTTGTAAATTGTAGTAGTGGCAGTGTATGTGTTTGAAATCATGGATTCACTTTGAGCGTGCCTTTTGTTGAAGTGCCAAAGTACGAGAGAGAATTATTCATGTTCTACATTTCCGGTCCAACATACACACACACTCAGGAGGGTATGATGTAATACCATTTACATTTATAAAAGTAACTTAACTGGTTTTTTATAAAATTCCCCGAAATTGTCAAGGATATAGGCTATAAACGACTGTATGAATTATTACACTTGTCAAAAAGAATAATGTTTATTTTTTTATAAAAATTTATTTAAAAGGAAAAGTTAGAAATGGAAGGTATTACGGAATAATCGAGTAATATGGAAAAGGTGGTTTAAATCAATGGAAAATTAATTGGACTTCATAAAACATAATTATTTTTAACTATAAAGACCAAGTTTTTAAGATTACGTAAATATTATTTCTGTTTCGAGTCTATTTACAAATGTAATCTTCTTTCTTTACTCCAGTACAGTCGAGGTAAGCACTAAGAAAATAGCTGAAGCATTTAATCCAAATTTCACATCATTGATCTTCGGAGAATTTTCTGTTACAGGAGAATTTTCTGTTTTTTCTGTCCATTCAGCCTCTATGTTTTTTTCTCTTTAGTTGATGATAAAGCCCACTACAGATGATACATGAAATTGGAAAAAATCGTTGCTGCTTACATTGGAGTCCTCTTTAGTAGGCTTAAGTCTAGAAGGTCGGTCTAAGTTTGATTTCTTAACAATGGGCCTTTTAATGTCCGATTTCTTTTGTTGTTATAAAGTTTCTGGTTACTTTGTGTTTTGTCCTTTTCTTTCAGTTTATACTCTAACTCTTTTTTATATAGGGAGTATGTTATTATTGAAGAAGATGCAGTTTTCTATGTTATGAAATACTTAGTATTCCATATTACTCAACATGCCATGTTGGAAAATTAACCTTTAAACTGAAGGACAAAACATTGTCAGTTAAAAAAAAAATGACCATACTATCACAAACTACAGTTCTTTTAGTGTACATTAAGCTTGACTTCAGTGTTCAAGTCACATGTGTACTAGTAAGTAAAAATGTTTGAAAACTTATTTGTTAAAACTTTTGAAAATCGCAAAACAACATTTTGTTCTGTAGTGAGTGATACGACAACAACAAGTGCCCAACTCTCATTACAATGGATCATGAGAGAATTTCTTCAGTATTTCATAGTTTTCCCGCGCATTAGCGGCTACAAAGAAAGCCAAAATCTTGGCATTCCATATTACCCGACTATTTCATAATACCCTCCCCTCAACTCTTTATAAAATCATTGTAAGCCTTTTCTTTTTAACTCAAAGAATATCTAATATTCTACAAGTATTCAGCCATAAATGACACAATATTTATTTCTGAGAGCTTTCTAAACTTTCTTTCTTCTCAGAAATTTCCATGTATAATACCATGCCGCGAAAAAACACGACTTACAAAATATTTAATCGTATCTTTAATCACTTAAAAGTATATTCCTTCGAACAAATTCTGACGAGTAAGTACTATGTTATTATTTTAAGTAATTTCATGACACATTTAATTGGGTTTGATCAGCATTATTTAACCCGAGGGGCATTCTTAAATCGTTGAACACGTGTCGCGCAACGATTAAAAATACAAATTTTCATTTTTAGACCATTAATAATCCTTCCACCGGAACGCGATCATGCTAATATACTTATGTAGTCATTAAATCAACACTCATTTTAATAACTTACTATCTTATATTTATCACTCTCGCCAAGCGCCATGGTAAAAGTCATTTGTAAATGTGACGCGCCGCCAAAACTGCAGCTGATGCAGCCTATGGGTCTATCTGAAGTATCCAATTTTCCATTCAGGCAACGAAACGAGGCATGTAATTGTATCTGCATATGTAGACCCCTAATCGAAGCGTGACACGGAAAAAGAAGCCATGCTGCGACTCCAGAAAGATCTATTAACGTTCGGCGTAATTCTGCAGCGTGTCGCAATAATTCCTCTTTGTACTATTAACGCCGACACCTGCGGTATTTCCACGCGCGGGGCGATACATTTGAATAAATTTCTAGTTTTCACTAAATTATTACTTCTGCACCTTGGTACACTAATGACAGAAAGTTTTGTCCGGTCCCTCTTCAAAGACATCCCTTTGATTCTTAATTCAATTCCATTCAATATTTTTATTGATGGAAGCATTTCGGCGCAATTATAGGAGGAACAGGCACCTCTATTAATCGCCGAATCGTTGCGGGGTCTTATCACCTAATCGTCATTTTGATTTGCAGCCGAAGCTGCAGACAGAATTTTATTTTTCAGTTTTTTCCGCCTCGGGGATAAGGGAGAGGAAGAGGGCTATAATTTTCGTTTTTCCGAGCCGTGTAATTAATATTTATTCTGACCCCTGATAATGAACAGGATTTTAATTGCTGATGTTCTTGTCCGAAATTATCCAGGCCATTCTCTGAACATGGTAAAAATGTGTTCGAGATTAAGATTCATTGCTGAGCTTTTCCTGTCGCAAACTGATTTTTATTCAATATACCATATACGCGATCAAATTTAGATAGCGACCTATGAGGCAGTTTGAAGGACATTAATATGGGCAGCACACAACCTACTATCATTATCTATTATAAAAGTCTCGCTTTGCGGTTTCAAAAGAAGTATCTTGTTCGGAAAAAAAGGAGGAGATTGTTCTAAAACAGGGGTGAGTAAATAGCCACCCGTGGGGCCTCAGAGAATTTTTTGCGGGCCGCGAAGACAGAAAATCAAATAGAAATAAAGAGGGTTTATATATACGCGCCAATATATAGTTATGAGCAAAGCTTTCCTTGAATGTGGATGCAAGTTGGTTAACATTAACTTGTAGGTTGTAATGAGAATTTCAACAAGCGATCTCACTCCTGAGTTTAAAAAAATGTAATTGAAAAGTGTAATAGGGTACATTTATCTCATTAAACATTCTAAAATTAAATTTGCTTACAACTATAGATAGGATATTAGCACAACATATACATTGAATAAAACTCGACCATAATTTTATATAATATAAAATTTTTTCATGTTACAATTGATACCTTATCAGAGATACAAAGTTAACTAGTAATTGCAATCATTTTAAAAAGGTGCGACTTTCTGGTATCCTCCTCTTCCACAATGTGTCTCTAGAAACAAAACGATTGCCCCCCCCCCCCTCTATTCTAAAATATAATTCATACTTCCTTCTATTTTTCATATGATTCGAAAATAGCACAGTCCAAGAAAAAACTACATCTTTTTTGCATGGTTTTCATTAAATCCAAAAAGATAGGACCAAGAAAATAATCATTTTTAAGGGGATCGATTTCTCTTAAAACAACCAAATTATCGAGCTTTTTGAACTACCTGAATTACATTGTGCGACTTTTCAAGATACCGTAAATTCCAGTGTATAACGCGCCCCTATATTTTCAAGCTATATTTTTTAATTTTTAGGTATATTTGCCGTATAACGCGCGACCCCCTTTTAAGAAAGAATCTGAAATTAATGTGTGAAATGATGTTATGTATTGAAGTCATATATTCGAGGTATTATCTCAGAATTTTGAAAACAATTAGTATACTTCCTTAACTACGACCTTTTAGGTTAATTAAGTGTGTCATTTCTTTTACAAAAACAGTATTCCGATCTATGTAAAAGTCTAATTTTGTTTATATTTATCTCTTTTATTATTTTTGAAGCTATCATTTTCATACCCGGCGTATAACGCACAACCATAAATTTCGATCTTATTTTTTGTGTTCACAGTGCGCGTTATACGCTGGATTTTACGGTATGTGTGCGAAATTTCGTAGCTCTAGCTTTTAGCCAATTATTTAACTTTTTAACAATATGTCGAAGCGAAAATCGAAACTAGAACATGTGACGTCAATGTTTAGCTATTTCATTTGTTTTACTGACCTGTAAAATTGTAAATTGCTTTTCTTAATTTTTTTGTTTTTCATGATTAACTTTCTTATATAAAATTCTAAGCCTTTTCTCTATATTCAATATAAAATTTTGAAACTTTTTCTGGTTGTTTTGTATAATATGTCTGATGATTTTCTGTGCGTGGAATAAGAATTTATGTGTGTGGGAAAAGTTAGTTCTTAAAAAATCATCAAAAATAGATATAATTGCTTTTTTATTGTTGTTATAGTGTCCAACATGAAAAAAAGTATAACTCTTAATATCGATCCCATGCACATAATTGTGCTGAACAATTCAGAGAATGTTAAAAAAAATTACATAAAAATATTAAATTTGTAGAAGTAGTAGAAATTTTAAAATATTAAAATATTTTTAAAAAAATTTGAAATATAAAATAATTGTTTGTTTAAAATTAGTGTTCTGCTTCAGAGATATAAATAATGTAATCATTTTTATATAATTATATGAATAAAATATTGTGTACAGGTTTCCGTGTCACCTTAAGCTTCAAACGCAGAACTTGCATGCTTTATTCCAGGGGTGGCCAAACTTTTTGGGAAGTGTGCCATTATTTGATAAAAAGAATTATGCGTGCCACTTCCAACTTTTTCAAAAAACAAAAGAGTACGAAAAGTCGAAAAAATTTTGCTTGTAGGCTTATTATTTAATTTTTACGCTATAACATATTTCTTATGTAAGTCAAAGTAGTAGAAATTTAAGAATAATACAATAAACAAGTAATATAAAAAATTTAAGTTAATTCCTACTTAGGTCAGCAAATAAAAATTTTATTTTTGTTTATTGAATATAATTAATGAATTAATATTTGAAAAAGCTGTATCAACATAAAGTGTCCTCCACTACAAGTTTGAAAAAATATGTTCGAAGCCAAGAAAAAATTCTTTAGAAAAACTTACGGGTGCCATCTGTTGGTCCTAGTTCTAACTTCATCAGAAATAAAGCAAAAAAAAAAAAAAAAATTAAAAAATAAAACTTCATTAATAAATTAAAATTTGAAAAAACTGTATTAATATCAAGTGGCATTCATTAAAATTTTAAAAAATGTATTTGAACTTCAGTGGAGGAATAAAAAGTATTTTATTATCGATTGAAAGTTTGAACAAAATATATATATATAAATAAATATAACCATATATAGGAAGAGAGCGAGCTAAAAGAAGGAATTGAATAAGATAAAAGTAAAAAACTTAGATTTTACTGTTGATAAACTTTTAGCAGGTTCAATCAGTTATGTTAGATATAAAATAAAAATGAATAACTTGAAGCATTTAATTCTAAATAACCAATAAACAGTCAGTACTTCCTTAATGTGGTTTTTGATTTTGTGTTGTATTTTTAACCAAGTCCTTTATATTAGGACTAGTTCCCCCCAAAATACTAAAAAAATTAGGTTGTTTTAAATGTGTATCAGTTAATTTTCTGTGATATTTTGATTT
>BMAO01014890.1:0-15438 GCA_019973975.1 Trichonephila clavata
AATAGCATGGTTTAATATTTTTTTGCTTAATTTGTATAAAATATTTAATGAATTTAAAATAAACTATTCGATTATTGCACATAAGGTCCTTAAAAGTTAGATTAATACAATTCTAATTTTCATTAATTGTAAACTTAGCAATATGTTATTAAAACATTATGTATGAAACTTTTTATATTATTTCTTGTATGCGAAAGTGAATTTCTGTGTGCACTATATTTCAGAGTCATACATGTATGTATCAAATAAAAAAAATGTTTCGGTGTGGAAATATTGTAAAAAACAAAATTAAGAGCTTAAATGTAAAGAAAAAGTTTACATTAAATGTAAAGAATTGTATGCTTAAAACTATTTGAGACACAATCTAGTATTAATATTTTTCGCATTGCAATTTTTAATTTATTCATATCTTAAGCATTCATTTAAAATTTAAGAGGAATCTTAACATATTCTACAACAACTTATTTTCTTAGATTGTAAATGATTATCTCCTTTCATTTTGAATATCTGCAAAACCAGTCGTTTATTCTGTTTAAAACAAACCATCAAAAGAAATTGTATCAGAGATTGAAAAGCTTGGAAAACCAGAATTTCAAAACGGTTCCTGAATTTTAATTAAAACCACCGTCAAAATCCCCGAAACATTAATCTTCAAATCTTTTCAGTTCGGAAGTTAATTTACAGAACTTATAAAGGCAAGATTATTACGCTCCAAGTTTCACTGGCTGTAATGTTGATCAAAGTACGGTTACGATTAAATGTTTGTTGTGTATTTACCATGGATCAAAAATTTGGCGAGCTTCCAAGGCGATTTGTTGGGGATCGAAGTAAGCTTAAGGGGTGGTAGATCTGTGTGTTTGAATGATATATATAATATAACAATATGTCTGAATGTTATTATGTTTTACAACTACTTTTTTTTAAATACTTCTTTCTAAAAAAGAAGATATACAAATTATAGATTACCTACATTATTAGTTTGGTAATTTAAATGACTTTTTTTTAATTTTCTGTAATTGAAAACCATTGCATATGCCAACTGACAAAATGAGGAAAAATACAAAACAATTATTTGGCAAATGTAGTATGTTTAAAATTTGATACATGTACCAATTTAGATTTAAAATATTTTGAGAAACGATTGTGTTCTTTGGTATTTTTATTTCTTTCCTTTTATTTAAAGTTGATTGAATTATGTCATAAAAATGGTCCAGCATTGTTAATGAAATAAAATAAACATAGATCCGCTATTGATATTTTACAGTGGTGATGTATGTTAATAAGTATTTTTATACGTATATCAAACCTAATACGTTGTTGTACGTATACGGTTTGAAATATATATCATTACCAATTTAGTATTATTTGTGCTAATTTCGGTTTTGAAAGAAGGATTTTAGATTCTATTTTTTGTGATATGGGACATTTATTGACTGCCAGTCAGTTTAAAAAATAAAAATTTTACTTTTAGTTTGATTTTAGAGTTTTTAGTAATTTGAATCTTTGCCAATTTTTTATTACTAATTTGTAGGAAGCCTTCCATCTTTTAAAAAATATATAAAATATATTTTATTCTTATTCTTATTCATTTCAAAAGCAATGTATATACATAATATAGTTTTATTTCATCATTTTTAATGCAGTTTCTGATACAATTTTATTTTCTATACTTTGCTACGTTTTTAATTGTCATTTAAAAACATTACTAGAATATTTTCCTTTAGCGTTTTCCCAAGTTTCTTTTAAATAATTCATTTGTTATTTTCGACAGGAGTTTATGTTTTGCAATAAATATTTTCATTGCAGTGATCAAATCATGGCTATGTATTTACAAATATTAGAGATATTTAGAAATATGAGGCAAACACTTACTAGCTCTCATTAATAACTTTTCTAATTAGGGCTGTCTAGTCACATTTGGATCAATATTTGCATATCAAACCGTTAATCCCTTCTCGTACATGATATTTGAAATTATTAATAATGGTCAAATTCAAATGGATCCTCAGAAATTCTAAATGACTGCATGTAGAACAACTATACTAGGTATATTTTCCAGTAGCGCATGATACCTTAGTATGCTTCAAAATAAGTATATATTAAGATTTTAAAATGTTTTCAAACACAAAAAATTGATAAAATTTTATTATACTTTAACATTTTTTTATAAGCTACACTTGTATGCAACGGAATCTTTGAACTCCATTTTTACTCACTTTAAAAAGTCAGATTTATTCGAAATTTTGCTCACTTGTCCAGAACCGATGGCAATACAATAATTTAATAATTTTGTTCCATTGTCCTGATCAGGATTATCAGGATTAAAGATTTCCCATTTTCAAATCTCATCCCGCATTTAGCGACTAATTCCAGATCCCATTTTCAGATTTGGCGACTAATTCCAGATTTGGTGACTAAAATATTAAATTACAACTTAGTTCAATTAACTATAAAAAAGCGTTTTTTAGTTTTTTATGCTATAATTTATTTATGGTAATAATCGTTAAAACATATTGAATCTTAATAATTTAAAAAAAGAAATCTATTTTTTCTCCGGAAGAAAACCGCAAACGGAGATCAGTTATTTTAAGTTCTATAACATGTTCTGTTATTTTTTTTATGTAACGTATTATGATAAAAATTATGAAGTATTGTGTCTTCTTTATATATACTAATCTTTTGCTGTATAATATTTTCTCAAGTAACCTGATTCATTAAATGCATATTATGAGGCAGGGACATTAAATCTTTTAGTTTTTTTGGGCAACATAAGAAGCTAACAGTTTGTTTAACCCTTAAGCTGTCCTTTTTTTTTACCCAAAATGCTTCAAAAAAGGCACATTATTTATTGTTTATATATAACTGAACACCATATTAATTCCCACCTTCACTACAAAAGGAAATGCCGGACAAAAAGATTTTCAGTACCATAGACAAAGTGCATCATTTTTTCAAAATACTAGCTCTAAATAATTTAAAATAAGCGCAAATCAAAGAAAGAAAGAAAAAGTCAGAGAGAAAGAGAGAGAACCCGTACAGCGTGTGGGCAAACTGCTTAAGAGGTTAATGGATTATAATAAGATACACTACATTAATCGCAGTTGTTGAACAAGAAAAAGTGTAGGATGCGCAGTTAACATTAAATAATTTAAAGTTCAATAATTCGTGAATTTTTAATTATTAAAGATAAAATAACAATTTGAATTTAGTGAAATATTTAACCTCTTGTTTTAGAAGCAGTGTTTTAGCATTCTTGATTTTAGTTCTAGCTTTATCTGTATTAAAAAAATCTTATAAATGTAGGTACTAAAAACTGCGAATAAAAAATAAAGTATAAAGTTAATTTTACAAACTTTTCTTCACTAAGAGGATGTACAATCGTTGAAAAAACAAAAGGCTTAATATCTTTCGTAAACTTTGCCTCATCTAAACAGAATTGGCATCGATGTTAATGATTTCAAGGCAACTAAGTTGTGATACTAATGGATGATTAATTAACTTAAATAACATAGTTATTTAATATTTTAAAACAAATTTTTTGACTATGAAATCTAATTTTCTGGGCATCTGATTTACAATCCGACTTTTTACCTTTGGGGACTTAAATAGTCTCCAATGTCATTAAATATGGAGTCTTAATCCTTTCATGATTCCAAAATTCTCAAGAAAATGGTAATGAAATTGTCTATTTCTAGGAAATTACGTTAAAATAAATGCAGTTGAAAATACACTTGTTGAAAATAAGCCAACTATCTCCAATTACACTATTTGTAGTCTGGTATTGCCCTCGGGTTCGTAAACGTGAAAATAAAAAAAATTTCCTCATGTAAAAAATAGTCTTTTTGATGCATTAGTTTTGAATTTTTCATCCCAGAAATATCCCGGGCACTAGAAATATTTTAGGGACTTCAGCTCCTCAATGGGAAACCACCAAATATTATTCCAATATCCATTATCTAGACATTTAAGAAATTACTGGATTGGAGATGATATAATCTCACAGTTTTTATGAATTATGCTATTGTGAAGACAATCCGTGAGACGTTATCCAATTGTAACGTTTTCCAACCTTACTCGTAAGCTACATGTTACCTTCTACGCAAATTTTTAAGTTATTTTGCTTGGTTTTTCTCTATTTTAAATCTTCTCTTTTACCTTTTAACGCCAGGAAATCATCAGTAAATACATTGATTTATATAACATATGCCAATATTCATATTGATATATTCACACTGAACAAAGAAAAACAGATGTAACGTAATATTCAATTCTTGATTTGTTTCTTTTAAAATTTCATTAAAAAGCTATTTCTTAGCAATATTATATTAATCAAAAAATTGTTACTTGTTATTTATTAGAACTGAACCATCCATACTTTCTTTTTTATCTCTCGTTATGGCATAATATATAACATGAACAACTCTGTATTCCAAGCCTTTTTCGATAGATTTACAATGTCATCAATTCTATAGCTATAGATCGGCCCAGACAAATTTGTGTCTTAAAAATATTTCCTTTTTATTCCAATACATTGTTACTTATTTCTCGTTCTAATCCTATTACTTAATTTTCTCTCAGTGTACGGGTTTTCTTCTTCTTTTTTTCTCCTATTAAATCTATAATCGCAAGATGACAATTATCGTAAAATCAATCTCAGTTACTATTTTTTTAGCAAAAATTATTGAAAAATAAAAAAATTTATAGCATTATTTTCAGTTTTTAATTGATACGTATTAGTGTACATATTGCGTTCATTGAAAAAATACACACTGTTGAATTATAATGATTTTATGAATATCTGATTCGCGATGAGTATTTTAAGAATGTTTCTTTCATAATTTCATCCTATACGCATGAGTAGCAAATCAAATTTTTTTTCAATATTGTTAATTTTATTATCAATTGAAAAATCCTATAAAGTTTGTACATTCGTAATGTTTTGCTTAGTCGTATTCACATAGAAGTTCTAGTCCGAGGCTTTGGACAGGCTTACAATAGTACTAATGTATAGCTATTGAATTTATAAATAATTCATAAAATACGTATTTGATGGTATTTTTTCTATTAAACTATATTAATGCTCCCTTTATATTTTGAAAGAAAAAAACCACACTTTTTTTCCCAATTATTTCTATTCTTGTACTTATAAATAAATTATTTTTGGTTAGCAAAATATTCTAAGGCTTTGTAACTAAAAGTGAGATTTTGAAAAGAATTTATTTATTTAATCTAGTTAAAAAAAAATTTTTTACAGCCGTCCATTTTCTAATGTATAATGAAAACACGTAATCTGTAATAATCCTTGAAATTTTCAAAATAAAAATATATCATATCGTATTATAAAATTTTGTTCAGTGACTGAACTATCAGTAACAGACAAAAGATTGATTTTTAGATAGCAAATAAATCTGCTAGAAAACGAAGTGTAATTTTAGATACAAAGTATTGAAGTCTTACGAACGCCTCAAAATAGATTCGATGTTCAAATAAATAATTTATAGGCGTAGTTTATTACTGATTTCAAGAATTTTATAGATCTGTCGAAAAGAGATATTGGACCATTAAGGAAGAAAACTGTTATGAAGCACGAAAAATTGCTATAACATGTCTAATGTGAATTGAATGAAAGTCTGATAGTGGAGATAAATTGAGCTACAATGACTTCCCTATCACATAAAATTGTACTAAGGATTGCTAGGCATTTTAAAATTTTATTAGATGGATGCATCTTATAAAATTTTTAAACTTAGCAAATTTCAATCAAATATTTATGAGAAAATATTTAATCATCATATTGAGCACTTCTTACTATCAAAACTCCAAACTTAAATATATTATATATATATATATATATTGAAGAAAAATGAATGTAAAGATATGGATTATATAGTTTAAATATATAGAATTTACCTATTATACTATGGTCAATTTTTTTAAACCAGATATGTCACCAAATGCCAGGATATACAACCATTAATGGAAAGCGTCTTCACCAAAGTTCGAGAAAAGTAATAATAATGATATTATTTGGCGATTTCTTTTGAATTGGCGATGTCTTTTCGTTTAGCAAAATTTGTCCACAATACAATGCCTAAGTACCAAACATATTTACGAGTTTTGAAAAGAAATATGGATGGATATGTATTGATATTTACACACACACACACACATATTTCTTTTAAACATTAGCAAAAAGACAGCTTTGCTTCATAATTGAAAAAATTTTAACTATTATAATTTGTGTATTGATGTCATTGCTTAAAAAGTCCCATGGAAATAACTTTATTCCCTTGATCGTAGTTTTTGATTTTCACACATTGAAAGTATCATAAATTTATTTTAGACTAGCTGTTACCCGCCCGCTTCGCTGGGAATTTCATGATGTTCTATAAATTTTTACTGATTATATATATGTATAAATTATTGATATCTAAGTCCTGCATTAAGAATTCGATTGTATTGAAAAATATACTTATACCTATAACTGTCGCCTGTTGATAAAAAAAAGGGGCAGAACTCATCTAATTTGTGTTTTCTAAAAATCTCTAAAATTGAAGCATAGAATGATGTTTGCTCTTTCGTAACCCAAAAACCAAGTGGATTCCCGCAAAACCAATTTTCGGTGGATCTCTACTCCATAAATTGAACATGCAAGCCAAATTTCAAGTCTAAATCTAACAGAAAAAAAAACAAAAGTTTTACTATCAATATCCCCGTAATCCGTAGAGCGTTCCAAAATAACCGCTCTTAGCGGATTTCAACTCAACAAAAGAAAAATGCAAACCAAATTTCATTATTATAGTTCTTGTAGCTCGAAAAAAGTAATTTTTTTCGTCAATACGTCCCAGTAACCCCCTGCAGCCCCCCCCCCACAACTTGATTTGCTTAAAATACATTCTTAGTGAATCCCTATTCAACAAAAGAAACATGCTTAACAAATTTCAAGTATAAGGGTCTAACAATTAAAAACAGGAATTTTTTTCTGTAACTCCTCTTGACCCCTCGCAACCCTCCTTGGGGGTCAATTTTCGTTTTACTCTTTGTTAGAGGAACTCTATTCCATGAAAGGAACATGCCTACCAATTTTCAAGCAGGATGATCAAATAGTTTAAAATGGAAATATTTATCAATTACGCCTCTTAATCTCCCGAAATTAAACTTAGTAGTTCATATTCGCGAAACCCATTTTGTAGCGGTTCTCTACTTTACGAAAGGAATCTGCTTATCAAATTTCATGACTGTACGTCTAATAGTTTAAAAATGGGGATAATTATCTATAACGCCACTTGAGCCCCCGCAACGCCAATTCTGGGTCTGTTTTCACAAAACCAATTTTGTAGGGGAATTGCACACTATGAAAGGAATCTGCTTAGCAAAATTTGAAGACTGTGCGTCCAATAAATTAAAAATGAAAAAAAAATTTATCAATAACACCCCTTGAACCCCCGCAACGCGGCCTAGGGGTCGATTTTCAAAAAACACATTTTGTAGTGTATCTCTATCCTATGAGAGGAATCTGCTTACCAAATTTCAAACAGTGCGTCTAATAGTTTAAAAATAGAAATAATTATTTATATCTGCCCTTAACACCCCTTAACACCCCTTGGGGGTCAATTTTTCCCATACCTGTTTTGTAGCGGATATTTACTCCATGAAAGAAACATTCTTACCAATTTTCAAGCAGGGAGGTGAAGTAGTTTAAAAACGAAAATATTTATCTAGTACGCCACTAAATCCCCCGCAACGCTATTTAGAGGTCTGTTTTCACAAAACCTTCTTATAGCTGATCTCTACTCTATAAAAGAAATCTACTTATCAAATATAAAGACTGTGCGTCTAATAGTTTAAAAATGGAAATAATTATCTACAACGCCCCTTAAGTCCCGCAACGCCACTTGAGGGCAATTTTCACGAAACCCATTTTGTAGCGTATCTCTACCCTGTGAGAGGAATGCACTTACTAAGTTTCAAGACTGTACGTCTAATAACTTAAAAATCGGAATTTCTAACACCCCTTAAAACCCCGCCCCCGCAAACAATTGCTGCTAATTTGAAATTACAAACAGACACTTCAATTTTATTTATTTGTATAGATATAGATTGGGATTATAATAACTATTGTTTAAATGTGACTAAAAATGTTAAAAAAAAAAAGGATTAAAACTAACCGTAAAACTTATCAATTTTTTGTTTCTTGCATTGCTTTTTGCTTATGAAGCCTTGATTTATTATTTTTAAAAGTGCATCCGAAACAGCCGATGCTCTACTTAACTGAACAGTGAGATAACTATCCTAAAAAAAAATTATGGCACGTGTCAGCGTATTATCATGTGCGCGTAACACTATTATGTCTCATGAAGGCCATCGGTCGCCAGTAACCAAAACAACGACTTCATTAGCTCAGCTTGGCGTTCAATTTGGCGTTCATCTTGGCATTCCAGTTTCACGTTCACTCCGTATAGTTTCCCGTTCCCGTAAGAATACGGGAATAAAATATAGCCTATGTTACTCCCCGTTAATGTAGCTTTCCATTAGTGAAAGAATTTTTAAAATCGCACCAGCCGTTTCCAAGATTAGCCGGAACAAACAGACAGACAAGACAGACAGACAGATAGACAGACAGACAGACAAAAATTTTAAAAATTGGTTTTTTGTTATGAGTACCGTATATACTTTTAGTGCATTAAGTAAAAAGCTGCTAATTTGAAATTACAAACAGACACTTCAATTTTATTTATTTGTATAGATTATTTTTTCTCTAAGTGATCTTAGATTTTAAGCCCATAATGTTTTGTTTATATATGTGTTTCATAATTAGCATCGAATTTCTGTAAATTCTTCTGTAGAGAGTTTTTTATTTTTAAGAATTGTATAACTATTTCCAAGTAATCATAAATACTCAGAAGAAATTATTGGATAAATTGAAGCATAGAAGCATCTTCATAACAAAGGCTTTTTTATTATATGTTTAATAATTTTTAATATAAAGATATAAGGAAAAGAAAAGAAAACATTTAATAACTGTTAAGTTTTCTTTTTTTATAACTGTTGCTTTTTTAATTTAACTTAAATGTTGATATAAATGTTTTTATTTCACTGTATTTTTTAAAAAATTTCTTGAGATTTTACACAAATCGGAAAATTAAATTACATATTACTGAAATTTGCTAATCTCGAGTTACTTAATTTATGTGAAAAATTAAATAACTCAATTAAAAATTCCTGTATACTTAAATTATATTATTTTAATTTATTATATTTTGAACAAACAAATGAAACTGTTACTCTACACATTCATACATAAAACTTTCAACTGTACGCAGAAAAGCTAAAATTTCATTTCTCTGTTTAAATTTAATTTATTGATTCTTTCATTGTAATGTATAGCCATTTAAAAAAATAATTCAAGTATTAACCTCTCTCAACACAGTAAAGTGAACAAAAGGGAAACATACAAAAAGAAGAGAAATAAATTTTTTTTCGAAATCATAACGTTTCAATTTATTCATAATATATGCTTTTTAAAAGCAACAAGAACTTTGATTTTTACTT
Organism: Trichonephila clavata; assembly: GCA_019973975.1. Lineage (NCBI taxonomy): Eukaryota > Metazoa > Arthropoda > Arachnida > Araneae > Nephilidae > Trichonephila > Trichonephila clavata. The sequence goes on from BMAO01014890.1 coordinate 9,553, forward strand.
ACCGGATAAAATGAGATTTACCTGTGAAAAGAAACACGGGGTTGATCAATACAGCAACAAAATATTGAATTTAAATGTAAGGGAGTTATTCTGAGAAATTTTTCCTGCAGGCGAATTTGAATTAGGTTTCTTTAGACTGTGAAGAGATGCGAAATTATATATAAAATTCACTTCATCGTTAATTTTTTTTACCTTGATTAAATTATCCATGATGAAGATTGCTTTTAATATTAGAAGGAAAAAAAACTCTGTTTTGATGGCACTCCTTTTCTTCTGCATGGCTTTTTATGTTTCTTTTTTATTAAAAATAATTTTTTGGAAAAAAAAATATCCCTTTTCATGTAAGTAAATAAAATAAAATGCTAAAACTGATTTAAAGCAGAATTTTGTAAAAAAATAATTCAGATTGCATTGGGAGTTGATCGCTTGCTAATAAAAAATAATATTTTAAAAAACAACAAATGAATTAAATTAAGTACATTCCTCTTTACGAAATAATTATAAAAATTATTATGTTTTGTAGTAAAAAAAAGATTTGCAGATTATATTTAAGCTGCTGAGATAGAGATGTTAATCGTCTGAGCCTATTTAGTCATCTTTAAGTATAGTTTAATTCAAATGTCTTTTTGTGTATAGAAAATCAGTAGCTACTTCAAATTAAATCCAATTACTGTTTTAAATTCTCAAACTACTTATTGAGGAAGTTATGAGAATAAAAGAAATTAGCTCAAGTGTCGTTCTTACCTATTGATTGAATTAAAAATAATCAATCTAACAGCTTTTAAAGGATGTGAATGCGCATTATAACCAATGTATATAAAAATCGAACTGGTTTTTTCAAGGTTAATTTCAAGATAATAAACATTCAAGGTACTTACATATTTAACTGTCGACCAATTCGTCAAATGAAAAGACGTTGCTAAATGTCGGAATATATTGATAAAAATGAAAAAACTGTTTAATCACATGTACAAACACAATGATCTTATTCGCTTATACGGTAATAGCATTTGGCAAAGATTTATAAATTGGTGATATTGGTCGAAAGGTGTAATACGTAAGTATGATATACAGTTTCTAAAACTTTAAGAATGAGCATATGGTTTTTTAGAAAAATTGTTTTGGATCCAGATTAAAAAGTAATATATAAAATATAAAACACTATAATTCTTTTAATAGATGAGCGATAGTAGATGGCAACCCAGTGATAATCTCCTATTTAAACCCACACCTCTGGCAAAAGGCAAATCAATTTGGCTAATGCGCCAGCAGCTCAATTTTCTGTACCTGTTTTCTATCCAATATGAGGATAATAATTCGTCAAGTTGGTGATAAATAAAGATGCGGATTAAAATAGAATTGGACTTAAGGCACTTAGGGCAAACCAATGTAATTAATCATTATTCAAAACTTTCACTTGAATCTTCGAAAGAAAAATACGCTATGACAATAGCGGGAAAAGAAAAATGTCCACTGGAAGAAAATATTCGCATAAAGAAAACGATAGATAAGTAATGTTTAAAAGCCTTTTTAATTCGATCTTACTTTTGGTTATTTTTAGGTTTCTGTGAAAAAAAATATGTTAAGCAAATTTACAGACTTTTAATCCTTAACCCCTACATTCTGCCCCGTCAAAATGGCGGGTAGAGTTTCACCCTCTCTTTCTCATGCCTGTGATACTTCCCTTCTGGAGTGTTAAAAAATAATTCACCAAAAGACCATTCTTTTATTCCCTACCTTACACATTTTATGGTAGTACCAGTCTCTCACTCTATATATATAATGCAATTAGAAATGGTTTATTTTTAGCGGTTTATTTTAAACTACATATTCGTATTTTTATATGCAAGTTTCTTAAATAAAAAAACCAACCTTTTTATGGCTTCTTGTAAATTATGCTATCATTAAAGGGTTGACAAGATTTTTATTTATCTCGCAGTCTCAGAAATTTTTTTATTTAACTTACATAAATATTATAAAAATTTTATTTTGAAAGAATACCATGTTCATTAGATTGATTCTGCTAGTTAAAATAAATTTTTTTGTTCCGGAATTGAAACAAAAAAATGCAAATATCTTTTTACGAAAAAAATTTTTTTTTTTAATTCCTGTGATATGTAAATTATTAACTAATTCATAAATGGGTATAAGAGATGCTACCTAAGGTTCTGGAAGTATATTGTTTTTTATTAAATATAATTTAATAATGGGAAATAATTTTTTTCAGAGTTTTTAGGCTTTTACAAATTTTTTTGCAATATTTTTATGCTATCGAGTTAGCTTTCGGTTTTGACGATGAAAATCTCTATATTTTAAAATTACCTTAAGCAGAAACAAAAGAAAATATGTATTTTTTGAATAGATTACAGTAATTAATAACTAAAAATATACAGTGCGAACACTGGTGCATTTACGCGAAAATATCTCAAATAAAATAAATTAAAAGACTGAAAAATAATATTTTATTTAAGATTAAATGCGACGGAGAAACAGTGTTAAAATATGTAAGAGATAAATTCGTTAAACTCTCAAACGCAAAAAAAAAAAAAAAAAAGTAAAAAATTATTTTTAAAATTTTTTATTTAATTTATTTATCTGAATTTTCAATGAAAATATCAGTAGAAATTATAAGTTTTCAAATTTTCAAGGACTGGTCTTTTTTTATTGAACTCATTTGTTATATTAAAAACATATAACAAAATCACAAGATGTAATCAATAAAACTAAAATTATATTTACTGATTATTCAATTTTAGAATATACATGGCTCTAGACTCCTAGTGAATTTATTTTGAGCCAAAGTGATGCATGTATTCAAATATTCAGGCTATAAAAACAACATTTGAGCGAAAATCATATTATAAAAGAACTTCCCAAACATCGATAAAAATACATGGTTAGGAAAATTTTGGTCCTTCCCTGTATTTTATTTCATGTAAAGCATTCGGATTCTCAAAAATAACAAAATAACTTAGCCTGTTATTTTTTTCCTAAGTGCGTCTCAACAGGGAAACTATTTTGAAAAAAAATACATCAAATGTTTTCAAGATGATATGACAAAAAGGATAGTATTAATGCAACTTTAAAAAATAATGTTCAATTTAACTTTATTTTGGTGGATTTTTTTATTTCTTTTTTAAATTAGAATCAGATTAATAAATTTCTCAACCACAGGTGTTAAACATATTTTTTGATACATTCATTTTCATTTAATTGATTCAAAAATTTAAGACTAATTTTACATTACAAATCGAGTTTTTTGTACTTGAATGTAAAGTTTCCGAAAAAAAAATCATATTTCAATAGCTTATTATTGGTTGTAATATATTTCCTGTTTAATTTTATCCAAATTTTTATTACTGGTTTGAAAATATGTTCTGTTGTTTTGAATTCCTAATATAGTTCACTCTCTCCCTATATATATATATATATATATATATATATATATATATATATATATATATATAGTTAAAATTTTCAATCATTAATAAAACACTTTCTATTCCTCAATTCAAGTTCAGATACATTTTTTTAAAAACTTGTAGTGGATGACACTTGATGTTAATGCAGTTTTTTCAAATATTAATTAATTCATTAATTAAAAAAATGAATAAGTAGTAACGAGCAAAACTTCTAGCCCAACAGTATATATAGAAAGGACAGTCGTTTGTTAAGTCCTTGTAGCGCAATGGATATCGCGTCGGATTTCTATTCCGAAGTTCGTGGATTCAAATCTCAACTTGGATGGCCTAATTTCTGAGAATGTGATTTCTTTTTTACGATAATATTTTATTAGAAAAATTAAATTTAATTAATGTATCAATTGCGCCAAACACACAAATAAAAGTCCAACACAGTATATAGAAAGGAAAATGGAAAATCGCTTTCTATTTTGTCACAATATTGTGGTTCTGCCATATGTATCCATATGTACATATTTACGTATTTATATTGCAATTATTTAAATTTTAAAAAATTTAGTGTTAAAATTGCAGCTATTTAATAAAAAGTAACTAAAATAAAAATTTTCTTTGTTGACCTTAGTCGGTTGACTTAAAAAATATTTTTTTATATTAATTGTTACGTAACTGATATGGCATTTATACAGTGCTTGAAATTCTGTACATATGTTTTTGCTGTTCGAATATAGCACTCGCAGTGAAAACAAGTTATGTCTGTTTCTAAAAAGTGAAAAAAACATTCGGTTTAATTCAAAAATAATTTTTTGTCAGAAAACTTCAAAAATATTTATTTGGATTGATTATTTCTGTAATAATTTTATATTGTTTTAATAAATATATGAATCTGCTCATTATGTTAAAAATAATTTTGCCCTAAAAACGTATACTATATTGTTTAAAGGTTTTGTAATTATAAGAGAAAGACGTTTTGCTTTAGATACTTACTTTTATGTCAATTTAACGCACCTCTCTTTTGAATCATTAAATTTTACATTTTTTTAATCCAATTTAAAAAAGATTTTTCTTCCTAAAATTTATCAATCTTTATTCATTGAACTAATATACAAAGTCTATATATTCAAAGTCTCAAAGGTATATACGAAGTCCAATATTCCTGTAAATAGCAATTTTAAAAAATTGTAAAATTTCGATAATATTTCAGAGCATTTAAATTAATACTTATGATAGAAATCTTTGTAGTAAAAATGTTTGTTTTTCTTTCTGATTCTTTTTTTAAAAAAAATTGCCTCAAAATGAAGAAGTTAGATAAAAAAAAAAGTAAATCCATAAACTTTTATTTCACAACTCATTACTCATTTTACGAAAAAAGCGCATAAAGTTTATTTTGCTAATCTCAAGGGAAATACCAGATATCTTTAAAGTTTTGTTTATTTTTTTTTCAGGAGGGTGCGCTTTTTCATAGCAACCTTAATACCTCCTTTTTTATAGCATTTTGCGAAACAAGCAGGCATATAAAAAGTCGTTTTTTTTTTCATGTACTGTAATTTGCTCTACGTTTTCTTTTTTAATAGATTTCACGACACTTGCAGCTGTTTTTTTTTATAAGATTACTGCTTCCATTTTATTAATATGAAAGGTCTAACTCATTTTGGAATAGTTCTTGAATAATTTCATACTTTCTAGAAAAATCTGAACTTGGACGCTGGAAATATATTGTAAATATCATCCCTTTTCCTTATTATATGTCAAATGTATTTAGTTTGTAAGTTGGTCATTTTTATTTCTAGATTAATTATTTTAAAAAAAATTAAGGTGAATTTATTATAAGAGACCAATATGATAAAATGATTCATATTATTTCCTTTTCTCTGAATATACAAAAGAGGTATAAGAATAATAAATTATTTTCTTCCTTCTAACTGAGTGATTGGGCGATTATTAAAGTCGCTCTCTAAAGCAATGTGAGAGCTATTGGCAACGAACCTCACAATTTTGAACAAGTGCCACCTGAACTGGCACCCAATTCTTCTATTTTCCCCACCACACCAACTTGAGGAATCCACAAATTTAACGTACATCAAACCTCTACAAAGAGTGTCATCAGTGGCTTCCAGACTCGAAGGCTCTAAGGTTGAAGATAAACTCAAGTCACGCGTGTTGAAAGATATAATTTGACGTGCGATGTATATTTTATGACTATTAGAGCGCTTTTCTCTATGATTATATGTTATGTCACCTAGGTTGAAAGCTTTGAAATTTAAATGAGACAAAGAAATTTAGTGGGAATATTTATTAATTTTAAGAATAATTGAGAATTCAATTAGTTTTATTTGGGAAGTTAAAATTTATCAAACTATACATGATTTTTAAAAGTCCAAATTGATGAATGCATGAATGCATTTATAACTATATTTGTTGAACGATTTTTTTCATGCTAAATAAAGTTGATAATAAGAATTATTTT
>BMAO01014891.1:0-15673 GCA_019973975.1 Trichonephila clavata
AAAATCTCAAGATGGTTAGGAAATAACTACAGAAACGAACCTAAGTCTCCATATATTTGTTGATGCAAGTCAGACTGCTTAATGCGGCTTGTATATTTATGAGATGCGAATCTTCTGATGGTGCAGTCAATGTCCAGTTACTCCAAGCTAAGTCAAAATAACTCCGATGAAGAAAATAATGATCCCGCGCCTTGAATTGATGGGAGCAATTATTGGAGCGAGATTATTTGATTCCGTGAGTCAGGCTCTGAAACCAGAAATTGAGAATATTAATTCTTATTTTTGGACTGACTCATCAACAGTGTTGACCTGGATTAAGAGACAAGAACAGTGGTCAGTGTTTGTGAACAATCGAATTGTTGAAATAAAAAGGCTGACTCCCCCTTAAAACTGGTTCCATGTTCCAGGAAATCAAAATCCTGCTGGCATTCTCTCTAGAGGATGCGGACCCAGACAGCTTTTGAAATCTGAGTGGTGGCTAGGACCTACTTGGCTGAAGAAATCTAAAGAAGACTGGCCTAAGTCATTTGGTAGTGTCAATGAAGAAGAAGTTGAAAAAGAGAAGCGAAAAATTGTCGTCTCAGCTAGCAATATAGAATTTAATTCCACTGTAACTCTATTAGCAACAAGAATTTCGAAATTTTCAAAAATAGTTAGAGTTTTAGCATGGATATTACGCTTTCAGCCGAAAGCTAAGAATTTAAGGAGAAGCATGCAAATTTAACACAAGAAGAAATAATGGAAGCTCAGAAAACACTACTGCGTTCAGCACAAAAGGAGTGTTTTAATGAAAGAAGGAAGAAAATCTTTGAAAAACTTTCAAGTTTTTACTGATAATGATGGTTTACTCCGATTAAAGTCCAGAATTGCCAACGAAGATGAATTGCCTGAATTCATTGCTCCATTGATCCTTCCACCTAAACATTTAGTGATCAAACGACTTATTGAGCAAGAACACTTAGTTCACAAGCATGCAGGAACTTCCATTCTTCTAACAATTTTACGAGAGAGATTTTGGATCATCAAAGGTTCGTTCCGTTATTAGAGACTGTATCATTTGTAAAAGACAAAAAACGAAGAACCTTGAAGTTCCATTTCCACCACTGCCTCGAGATCGAACCAGACTATCAGCAGTATTTGAAGTGTCCGGTGTGGATTTGGCCGGACCCTTAATAACCAAGTCAAGTGAGAAGGTTTGGATTGCCCTCTTTTCCTGTGCTGTTTACAGAGCTGTCCACCTAGAGTTAATACCTTATCTCAGTACAAATGCTTTTATTCAGGCATTACGAAGATTTATCGCAAGAAGAGGTAGAATATCCATTCTATACTCGGACAACGGAACTAATTTTACAGGCTTAAGTACAGCGTTGAAGCAACTTGATTGGACAAAAATTCAACGCGAATTTGAGATTAACCAAATAAGATGGAAGTTCAACCCTCCATCTGCCCCATGGTGGGGAGGATTCTGGGAAAGGCTAATTGGAATATTAAAAGACCTTCTCAGGAAAAACTTAGGACGTTCAACTCTGACATATGAAGAACTGTTCACTCTTGTCTGTGAGTGTGAATCAGTTATGAACAATAGACCCTTGACATACCTATCAGAAGAATCCGATTTAAAAGCTTTAACGCCATCCTCTTTTCTTCAAGATCTCCTAAACAATGATGTGCCCGATCTGGACAAAATAAATAAGACCAATATCAATAAGAGATACAAATATGTTCAGAGACTAAGACAAATACTAAAAGAAAGATTTCGAACCGAATATTTGGGATTTTTGCGGTCATCCATCCCTAAAAGACTTGATCAAATCAAAGTTGGAGATGTCGTATTAATTGGTAGGGAGGATAAAAAGACTTTACTGGCCCTTAGCAAGAGTCATCGAACTATTTCCTGGAAGAGATGGACGTACAAGGCTGGTGAAATTAAAAACAAGCAAAGGAACATTACTCAGACCTGTCCAAAGACTGTATCCTTTAGAAGTCACCGAAAGTACGAAAGCCATGGACATTAACTTGGACTTGAAATAGAAATATCCTTTTGAACAATTTTAAAATTATAATTTTGTGAATTTATATTGAAGTAATTTTTATTGCTGATATTTACAATGTATTTTTTTACTCATGGAATATTTACTCTATGTTTTAGTTTGAGAATTTGAATTCTGTTGTATTTTCCTAATGTCTTTTTGTACCATTATATAGATAATTGTATGCTTATGATATTTTTTAGTATATTTTCAGTTTGTTTAGTTCTTTTTGTTGAGTTTTCTCCTAGAAGTTCTAAAACTCAAGTGGGGAGAATGTTGCGCCCTCTAGCGCCCGCTATGCGAAGCGAGCTTGTAAACAGAGGGGGACTGGAGTTGTTGACAAGAAACTGAACGGTAACAAGACACTGAACAGATGTGTAACGAAGCGAGGCGAGCGGAATGCGTTATGTAGCGGTTTTTGTAAAAAGTAGGTTAGTTTTAAAATTATACGTTAGTTGCTTATCACAAAAGAAGCTCTTTGATGTCAACTTCAGGAAAGCCTCTCATTTTTTTTAATAATAACGATCACATGGATCAAATAAGAATACCACAGCCAGTCAATTCGTAGAAAATAGCCTTCGAAATTCATGCTTAGCATGATGCATGAAAATGATCTATGAAATAAATTGTGGGAAAAAAGAGAGCTATCGAAAGCGCTATAATTGGGTGTAAGCATTAATAACTTAACCAATGTAGCCATAGTTAACCCTAAAGTACAATTTTCTTTCAATAATTTAATGATTTTATTATAGAAATTGCTCAAAAAAGTGTTTGTTAGATGTAAATCACAAATGTCACCACAGATTGGCTTTTAGTATTTCTATAAACTATCGCATACACTTATTGCATTGCACAAATACTAATTAGAGTTGATTGAATAAAATCCACATTTAATTTAACCAATAGTGCCTTAAATACACTCACATTTTTTAAAGTACCGCCTTCTCTATAACACTAATTAAATTGAATTGCTCAGATTCAAATATAACATCTGATTGGATGAAAGTCTCAGTAAATTTAACCAATGTAGGAAACCTTTCCTTTAAAGTACCCACTTCTTTATTGCTCAAATTCTGATGACAGAGGTCATTGGATGTTCGTCAATACTAATTTAACCAATGTAATCGTAATTAGGCCTACACATTAAAAGTTTCGCTCTCTTTATGGGATTTTGTGATTTTATTTCTGAAGTTGTGTAAAAATTGTTAAGTAAATTGATGATGCAAATCACATTATTTTATTCAATACCATCACAAATTGGTTTTATTTTTAAGTAACGCCTTCTTTACTTAGTTAAATTTAATTGCTCCGATTCTAATGAAAGCGCTGATTGGACGGAATATTTGATAAATTTAACCAATGAAATCCTTGTTAGGCCTCTATTTTTAAAGTACCGCCTTCTCTTAGACGATCTTACAATCTTATTGTTCAGATTCAAATCAAAATTCTCACTGGATGTAATGCACAATTATTTCAACCAATATTGTCACAGATTGACTTTTATTTTTTACGTACCACCTTTTTTGCAGCATTAATTATATTAAATAAGTCGATTCTTTTGAAAGAGAGTGCTGATTGGAAATACATGGTGCAATTGATCTAACCATGTAACAATACTTAGATTTTAATTGCCATTTTCGTTCGAGGAAATACAAATTTATTTTTCAGATTTTCATTAATGTGACCAGCGGATGTTTGTCATAATATTTTTCCCAATGTTGTCTTTTTCATGCGAAGTTTTCTATGACAAGAATCAACGAATTTGAGTGATAGGCAATTTTATGTGTTTTAATGATGACGTCAGACCAGTGCTTCTCACACTTTCAATATTTGCGAACCAATTTTCAATCATTATTTTCAAGACACCCTCACATATATTACCAATATATTGAACACAGTAATCATGTTCTTTCACGATAAAGCTACAATATAACCTTAGTTGCAAACAAAACAAATTATCAAGATAAGTATTAAATACCGTAAAATCCGGCATATAACGTGCACTTTTAACACAAAAAAATAAGATCGAAATTTACGGGCGCGCATTATACGCTGGGTATAAAAATGAGAACTTTAAAAGTGAAAAAAAAAAGATTAGATAAGAAAAAAATTTGACTCCGACATTTATTAAAAAACGGTTTATTTAAAAGACATTAACTTAACTGATTGAAATTCTAAAAGTATACAATTTTTTCTAAAGCTTGGAAAGGTGCCTCGAATAAATGACTTCAAAACAAAATAGCATTGCGCACGTACATTTTAAGTGTCTTCTTAAAAAATATGGTTCGCGTTATACGGCGAATATACCAAAGAATTAAAATGTGCAGCTTGACCGTATGGGCGCGTTATACGCTTATGTTATGGTAAATTACTTTAAGCATTGCACGGGAGTTTTTTTTTTTGTCTACATTTTTAAATGTATTATATCAGTATAAATACGTATTTTATTTTTTACAATGTCTGAATGTGTTTTGCTTTGTTTCCTTTCAGTAAATTAAATATTTTTCTAAATAATCTTTTATTTTCGACTTTTCGATAAGCTCGCGCCTCCCACGTAGGGTTATCACATCTCCCTAGGGTCACGTGATCTTCAGTTAGTTTGAGAATCGCTGCTCTAGAGGACATAAGGTGAAAAAAAATTTACTGCTTAAGTTTGGCCCACCATTGCAGATATGGTAAAATCGAATTGCTTTCTCGATGTTATAACATTTTTCTTTCTCCGGTTTGTCGCTGGCCTTCTGCACCCAAGGTAGCGGTTCGACCCCGGCCCAAGTCGATGGATTTTCACGATGCAGAAAATCGACAGCGTCCATGTCGAATGATTATGCGGCATGCAAAAATATCCTTTGAGTGCCCGCTTGGCTTAGGTGCTATCGGCAGAGCTCATGTGCCTCCCACTGTGGAGGAAACTGGGTGTCAAAATTGCTTGTGGCAATTGGCATCACCTATATGTTGCCACACTAAAAGTGATACCAGCTCCTGGGGAACGTACTATTAAGTCTCCAAAGGTAAAAATACCATTCCGCAGCCCCATTAGAGAAAAAAGCTATTCTTATTTTAAACAAAAAGTATAGAGATCCTTAAAATTAGACAAGACATTAAAAAATTCCTTAAAAATTTTGAGTGTAGTAGAAGTAGTTGTAATGAATCAACACTCTGATAAATAATATTGCCTCATTTTAAAATGCTTAATGGTTGTTTCATATGACCTTATTTAATCATGTGACATAAATACACGCAATGTTTTCTTTATTATTATTTTTTACTTTGTAAAATACACGCTTTGAGTTCAGCACATAAAAAGCATCCATGATAAATCGTTTTCTCTTCTTAATGCCTTTTTAAGTTGTTCATATTCATGAAAAGAATGAAAAAATAGAACCCTGCATCCCTCATAAATCATAAGAAAACGGTCGAATAAAATACTTAATCACTGCCATCATATCCCCATTGAAATCAAGTATCTTAAACCGCATCTGTTTGGAAATGAAATGTTGCGTGTATATGTGTCACGCCATTCAGAATGGTTACATTGAATATTTATTTAAAATTTCTTTAAATAAGCTTATATGTTTTTTTTTCTCAAACGTTGATGAGATTTTACGTGCATTAGGAAAAGTTTGTTTCTTTTAATACAAGATCTTAAAACAATCAAAAATTTTCATAAAATCTTAAATCTGAACTCGTAATTATTGTTTTTTTTAACTATTGTCGGAGATTAGAACTCGTGACCTATGGATTCGTAAGCAAGTAACATACCACTAGACAAAAGTGAGAACCCCTGTCGGGAGGGGTTCTGTTACTGGCTTATTTAGATACCGCCACAGTACTCCCCTACCAGTGAGTCAGTGGATAGGCGAGAGGACGAGATATTTGTTGTTATAGCGAGCGTGTGAGTTGTTGATGTTAACTGGAGGTGTTGCATTGTGGGTCTGGCAACTTTGCTTACGGGTAGATGGCGCCTCGACACATCAGAAAGTTTGCGTTTTTCTTTTCAGCCAAGGTCACCAATGTGGAGGATAGAACATGCGACCTATGGATTTGTAAGCACGTAACTTACCTCATAACTGATTACCCCTATCTGGAGGCTGTTATTGGCTTATTTAGATATCGCCACACTATATACAAGATCCTATTGAGCGATTTACATTACTAATGTTTACAATTTGCCATCATTTTAAATATTTTGCAATGTTTTGTTATGAGCTTTCTGTTAACCCGTCAGCTATTTTGCTCACAAGCGAGATATCAATCCATTGAATTCCTTATCATTACTTCAAATCTAGATAACATTTCTTATGTAATTCAATAAAATCTATTGAAACCTGTAAAAATAAAATTGGTTTTTTAAATCATTGCATAATTTTTGTGATGTTAGAGGAAAGTCTTGTACATTTCTCAATATTTAAATCTATTTAGACGTAATACTACAACACATAAAAGCATATTTAAAAATAAAGTAAATAAATAAATATAATTTTTTTCTATTCTTTTTCAAGCTAATTTTATTGCAATATAATCGTACTTATATGAGAATATTTAATTTCATATGAGTATTCTCATATTCTCATATAAGTACTATATTATACTTAAATTTCGGTTGATAATGTTATATTAAATAAATTACGATTTATTTTATTGGGTTTTACTTTTCGTTTACTTAAATTCATTTTATTATATTATTTCTATTTTGATATTTTAATTTCAAATTTCCTTGCACTGGTAGCTTTATTTTTTTTAATTTTAACTATTTGGATTTTATTTTTCAATTGATTAACTAATTTTTAAAGTGGATTACTTATTTTGACACTTAAGACCCACCGAATAGAGAGGATGATCGCTGAAAGGATCTGTTGAGGCACAAAAATCTCCCTTAGCGTGGTAAGTTTGGAGAGAGGGGGTCAGTAAATGTTATCCTCGTCCCTCGACTGCAACTCAAAATTATGAGACCCGTAGTTAATAGCCATCGTGTTTTTTCAGAGTCTAACTAAAATTAATATCAAATCAAATTATTATTTATTTTTTTAATAAAATCTTATGTATCAATTATTATGTTTCTTTCTCTTTTAAGGTATCCGAACACGTTCGGAGTACTTTTTAAGAAAATAGCATATATTTAAACATTATAAATGATTTTTTATGACTCAATGATGCTAATATTCACCCACACACACGCAGTTTAATACTAATATTTAACTATAACATTATTTCAAATAAATTACCAATTTTTTACAAAAATCACAGTAATAACTGAAATTTTAGCAATATTTTTGTAACGCTTCAAAGCAATTAGAAGAAAAAAAAATAATAGATTTTTTTTTTTACTAAAACAATTTAGATGCATTTGTTCAGAAAATGCACCAAAATTTTAATGTTTTATTAAAAGTTGAAAATTTTAGAGCTTATTGAGCAAACCTTATGTGAAATGTGACATCTTTTATGAGACCATTATTTAAATAACAAGCCATAACTCAAAAAGTATTCATACAATAAGAACTATTTTAGCACATTTTCTACAAAATAACATAAATATCATGCTAAAAAGTTTTATATAAATACATTGGTAACTTTTTGAGTTATCAGACTGATAGATTTTGAGCAATTTAAATGCCCACTTCTGTTAGAACAAAGACCCACTTCCGGTTTTTCTAACTGTATAAAATTAATTGCAACAGCCTCTAGATAGCGTAGAAACAAAACGTTTTGTAATGCCAAAAGATAGCTAAATTCAATAAAATGAAAAACCAAAAATATGTTTTGACCGAATTTGGTCATTTTCTTTGTGTTCGAATACTTTAATATACTTTCTCAGTTATACTTTAGTTATACATTTATATATACAAGAAAATTATTATTCTAAAATAAATAAAAAAATGGTTCTCTTATAATAAAAGTATTTTAGTAACATTCTTCAGATTGATTTATCTTTTAAATTTCCGAGTTAAAATTCAGTACCTAACCATACACCATTTCTCTAAATCCCGAAATCATTTCAAAGGATGAAATACTAATGGAATTAACCTTACAGACATCTTCAATACACTTCAAAACTGTTTTGAAAAGCACTTTCTTAATTGTCAACAGGAAGGGTAAAATCTCTAAGAAATTGTGAAATTCCGAATTTATACTTGGAGATGAAACGGAATGTCAAATCTTACTGATGACTTGGCAGGAGACAAAGGCACTTTCATTTAATATGCACTTAGTGACTTATGGGCCATTACTAATACTTTAACATTAATTACTTACATCGGGCCAGACACAAGACCTTTCCATTCTCCTTTGGAATATTATTAAAGTCGTCTTTGACGTTGAAACTCCCCAACGGATCATTTATAATCTTATTGTGGAAGAGACGACCATAGATGTTAAAACGCATGCGCCAGCAATACATTACAATTTCTCGCTTAAGTAAAAGTGCATTAAATCGGATTGCCATTTCATTTAAATTTAATACTTTGAATATAATACTTTATAGACTATTAAAACATATAATAGGAAGTTATCTTTAATAAGATCTGAAACGAGTATGGTCATGCAGCTGAGTGGTCATTATTGCAAGTTTCTAGGTTGGCAGTGTTGATTTCAAATGATATCGCTGCATCTTTATTATACTTTATCTTCACTTTAAAGCAGTGTTTCTCAAACTGTGGAGCGTTTCGCCCCCCTAGGAGGGCATGATAACCCTACGAGTGGGGCGCGAGCATATTTGAAAATCAAAAACAAAAGATAATTTTAAAATTTACTAAAAATAAACAAACAAAATATTTTCTTACATAATAAGAAATTAATAAACATTTACACTGATATAATACACTTATAAATGTATTCGTACTGCACGATGTATTTTATATTTAATTTAACATACTAAGTTAAGAACAATTTTAACAATTACCAGTGCAATTTTAACCATTATCGGCTTGTCATACATAAAATTATATGCAAAAATTAACAATTTTCTTGATAATTTGTATGATTTATAATTAATCACTTTAATGTCGCTTCCCGATTACACCCTTTAATACGTAAGCGAGCGTATGTGGTGTATTAGAAAAGCGTAAAATAGAAATATAAATAAGCAAATCAACTGAATTAAGTAAATTTTTCGCTAACACACTGCACATCCACATTATTCCATTTCCGCGAGTACAAGCTTTTAATCCGGCAAACTATCCTTCCAACCTTAACTTCTGTTAGTGGGCTGTGCAACATGTGTGCTGCAGCTCATGTGTTGCAATTAATAGCTCATATGCAGAACAGTTATGAATAGTTATTGCAGACATTACACTTGTCAATGACATATAAACACTTTACCTCCTTTCGTCTCTTACTTTTTGTGTTTGTGCCTCATATTTGCGACCATTTATTTCTATACAATTAATGATTGTTACAATGTCCTGTAGCTACGCTTAAAGTTTATACCAAAATTTGGGACCCCCCCCCCCTGTATAATTTAGAAGTGAACTTATCCATATTTTAACACATCACACAAGAGAAAGTTGAACAAAAAAAAAACTCTGATAATAATTTCATTTGATAGTAACTTTGAAAATAAGATGAATTTTTCAAAAATCCTAGTGCAGACCTTATGAAAAAATCGTATAGCACCAGTGAAATATTATTGTTTTTAGAAGTATTTTTCATATAAGAAAAATGTTTCTAAAATAGATCATTCTAAGTTCATTTTTTGCCAAAATATTGCCGTTAAATGATTTTTTATTGTAATAATATTCATAAAACAATTTTATACTTTTAATCTAATCTAAATGACACTAAATATTTTTTTAAAAAAAATATTCGTGTTTTTGCGGTTTGTTTGCAAAATCACGGTTCCAGACGTTGTCGGATATCTTAAAGGGATGTTTGATGAATTAGGTTCAAAAATCTATCTCTCGCGTGCTTATCTGCTATCTAAACCGAAAGTGATTTGCCCAAAACTATAAACGTCAAGCTTTAAATCCTTACTGTGTGATCTTGCTTTCCACACGCCACGTGATCGAACTATTTTATTTTTGTACGAGAAAACATATAATATTTCCACCCTTGCTCCCAATTTCTGAGCAAAAAGATGGCAATGGTTATTTAATGGTTATGATTATGAAAACGCGGTGGTTGTGTCACGGGTTCGAGTCCTGGTGCCACTGAGGACTCACTATGTAGAGGAGACCTATGAGCGTTAAATATGTTGAGATTCAGTGCCCTCCCATTGGTGTAGTGTGATAGCTAGAAGAGGGAAGTGCCCATCCAGGTGTCGTCCTCGTCACTTAACTGAGGATCAAAATCATCATTTGAGAAGTCTATTCTGTTGTGCTTTGTGGTATGCCATGTGATGCACCTGTAATGAATTCAGCAGTAATATGACGTGGTGTTACAATTCTATTTCTGAGGACTTCTCGTGTTACCTCTCCCTCTCTCGTTCATCAACCTTTTTTACCATAATAGTCCATATCGTTCCTAGTCCATATAGTCCATATCCCATCCTAGGTATGGACTTCACATGTTGCTTCATAGCGTTATTTAGGAATATCGGTTTCCAAGCACTGAAGTTATCTTTCAACTTAGTCCCTGAAAACCTTAATACGAATAAAGTCGGGTATTTTTTTAGCTGGACTTTGGAAGCAAGGTATACTCTCTCTTATAGATTTTCCTCAAATCAATAGGAGACAGTTCGTGCTTGGTGGTAAGACGCATTTTTTTATTTTGTACTGCTGAAAGTGACCTTCTTCATAAGGGAATATCACAGCCATTAATTAGCACACGTAACTGACTACGATGTTGAAGCTGTATTTTTCAGAGTTGTGAACACAGATAACAAAGAACCCAGTGTACTCCAGGAAAACACTCCCATACCATAATTCCACCACCACTATCCTAGAAGATATTGCATTTATTAGAATGGGGTTCACGAATTCATGTTTTGTATGCCATCCAGCCATCTGCATGATGGAGCAGGAAACAAAATTCATCGGGTCAGGCTACTTTTTCTCTAATCAAGTGATCAATTTGGTCTTTCTAGGTCTAACAACAGGAACATTTTGCTATTTTTCCGTAAAAGCAAAGGCATTCTTGATGGGCCTCTGCTGCTAACTCCCATCATTTGAGAAGTCTATTCTGTTGTGCTTTGGGGTATGCCATGTGATGCACCTGTAATGAATTCAGCTGTAATAGGACGTGTTGTTACCCTTCTATTTCTGAGGACTCGTGATACTAGTTCAAAGTCACTTAAATATCTCTACTCTTTTTGACATTAACATATGCGATAACTACACCGTTTGAAACTAAGTGTTTTTACATCACTCTACGTTTCTATCGAACTGGTTTACTATCAATTTGTTGGTAATCGGTAATTTGTTGGCTATTTAGTATATATATAGCCTACTTTTTTCACGTAACCCACTTTTTTGGAGTCATTACTATAAGCAACCATTAGACACAAAAGTTATATATTTATTGAACCCATATCTATGGTATGAATGTTTAGGGGAATAATTAAAAACCAATAAATGGTAACAATTTGGTAGTAAATTTTGAAATATGCGTTTTATCTTTACAAATCATTCAAGGCCTAAATTGAGTTTGAATTGTCTAAAATTAAATTTTATTATGATTCATACATATATACATAGTATTTTGAAAATACTTATGCAAGGTTCTTTTTAAATAATAGATTTTTTTAACAATACATCATTTTATATGCTGTTTATGTACGAATAACATTACACAGAATTTTACAATAGAATAGAGAAATTTTTATATAAAGGTTTTTCAATTTGGTTCTTAATTTTTTTCATTATTAGGCCTAAATAAAATCAATAACTACATTGTTCTTGGTTTAAAATTAAGAAGATCGGAAGGGCTATTTAAATTGTAAAATAGTTATATTTTATTATAAATAATGTTTTTAATTGTATATGATAAATGAACAAAAAAGGATTCATTGTTCTTTTTTTTTATTTTGCACAAAACTTAGATTACTTATTTTATAATTTTTTTAAAAAAATACAATAAAGATCAAGTACAACTGTAAAAAAATAAACTATATAATTATTGTGTAAGTTGATTTATAAATCCTTAATAGTTGTCAAAGTGTATTTACAGTGTAATTATTAAAAAACAATAAAAGAGTTTAATTTTAGAAGCTTCTACAATTTTTCTCTAGGCAATAAGAATTAAATTTTTCTTTCAAAATTTAATATTACATTGAATATATTTTGTTTCACATAAGACTATGATGCCAGCGTACAGTGAATAAAGATATACCTTTCTGTATTTGCACACATTATAGACACACATGAATCATACAAATTTTCTATTACTTCTGTGAAGGTGGCAATTGTCTCTCAACCCATTCATAAATTCGTCACCAAACACCCTACAGTTTGAAACATGCGCCTGAATAACAAATAAATCAACCTAGGACTTGGTTTCAACCCTTTATCTATCGATGATGTTTATAAGTACCTCTCATTTTCAAATTACAAAGAATACCATTTTTACGAATAATCTGACGATATTTAGTACGATCACACTTTTAATTCTACTCTTTCAGGACACATGGTAGCACAGGTTTTATGATGAGTCCTTATGATGTTAGGGAAGGCGAATAGTTTCATAACAGAAGTTGCGTTTTCTGTTGATATTTTAATCGTATTGCGAAGATTGTCATTTTTGTTCCGAATAAAATATTTATTGTCAAAAGGTAAGTGCCTTTTTTTTTTGTATGTTAGTTAAAATCTCAGAAAAAGATTTTTACTATTTAAGTGAACAACTATATCATTAATTTAAAGTTAAATAACTTTGTGGTACTTGTAAGTTCCGACAGCACACTGTTTGCTAAGGCGAGTACATAGTTTTTTTTTTTCCGTTTATGTAGCTTATTGTTGTTTTTTGTTGTGTTGTAGCGTCATCACTATAGTACAATCGAGTTACGCCTTTTTTAGCATTCATTTTTGATTAACTTATTTAGTTTGCCTTTTTATTCTTTTATTTTAACGTTTTCAAAAAATTTAGTACTTTGAATATGAGCTTGTTTTTAACCACACAATTAAAAGAAATAGCTACAGTTTATTTAAAAATTAGCAACATTTTAATTTCCTTATTTGTAACTGAGATTTAACAAGAGGAAGTTTTCGATGTGCTATATTATTATTATTATTAATTAAATTTTCTTAGGATACCTAGAAAAAAAGTTCAGTCTTAAAGAAGCTTTAGATTTATTACAAAACCTGCCATCTGAAATACGTGATGCACTAACCAATGATTCTACATATGAAGACGTTTCAGAAAATTATAGGCTGCAATTTTCATTAAATCCTTAAGATGTCGTTCAAGAGACTGATTTAGACTCAATGTGCTGTAGTTAGCCTTTAGAAAATACAGTATTTTCTACTCCAGAGAGTATTTTTTTAAGAAACATTCAATCGAAACCTTACTCAAAAATGCACATCATGGGATGAATTTTTGTGTATTAATGAAAAAGAATAACTGTTTCTTTAAACATCATTAAAATAATTTCAAGTGTAAAACCTACTTTCCTGAGTAAAAAAGTAAATTTATTTTAAAAAATTATAATTTTCAAAAATAAATATTTTAAGCTGTAAAATATGAGAGTTCTCTGGTTATTTAGCAATTTTAAGAGTTAAAACTCTGTTAAAAAGTCCTTCGTTCTTTTTGTATTATGAAAATATTTTAGACATTTGTGGGTAGGTAATTTAAAGTACCAATTTAATTAATTAAATCTAACGGATAAAATTTCCCAAAGTTAAGTATTTATTTTTGTACACTCATGTCCATAAATTAAGGATAATTCGGAATTATAAGCCTTTATAATTTTAACATAAATAATTACAAATAAAATAATAACATAAATAAATTAAGAAAATTAAAGTCATAATTCAATTTCAGTCGATTTCAAAACTAAAAAAATAACTTTAAATTATTACTTTAAAAAAGGAGTTATCTGCTAAACAAATTTATTACCTTAGAAATATTAGTATTCCGCAACAGTTTCTAAGTCAATTCAATTACTTTAATGAAATGAAAAAGTATTTGAAAAAACTCTTTTCTTTCCTATTTGAATGAAGATTTGAAAGGTGCTTCAGTCTTTTCTTGAAATAATCGTTTTATTGTCTAATTAAAATAGCTTATTCATTTATTTATATAATGCTAAATTTTAATTTACAAAATTAAACGTGAATAATTTTCTAATTAATTAGAATTGATGAGGCAAGGCATTCCAATTTCAATTTAATTTCATAAAATGGTGGGTTGCATAATTTTCTTTCTCTTAGTTTTTCTCTAATAGCAAGCACTTTTTCATTCGTATGGAGAATTTTGGAAAGTACATGATCATTTCGTAAAACCTTAATTTCAAATAACTCTTCATGGATATATATATATATATATAATGGATAAAGGTACTAATACAGGGTGCGGCGAAAAAAACCGGACACACAATTTTTTAAACCACTTTAAAAAAATTAAGAAATTAACAAATAATAATAAGAGTACATTCGTACTAATAAATAAATTTAATTGGTTTCAAAGTGACCGCCGTTTGCAGCAATGCAGAGGCGCAAACGCTTGCAGAAATTTTCAACAATGAGCCTCAAGTCTTTTACCTTTAATCTATCCCATCCCGCAGAAACAATTTCTTTGGAGAGTCTAAAGTTTTGTATGGTTTAGTGCAGAGTCTCGGGACTCAAAAATGGACCATACACTGTAATCCATGAGATTGAGATCCGGCGTGTAGGGTAGCTATTCTTCACATGATATCATGTGTGGAAAATTTGCTTTGCACCACTCTTGTGCCTTTTGATCTTGTGAGCTGGTGCAGAGTCTTGTTGAAACGTCCACTTTGCATTTCCGAAATGCTTTTGGGCCCACGTAAGTACAACAGCTTCAAGAATGTCCCTCTGGTACACTTTTTGATTGATTTTAACGCCCTCTTCCTCAAAAATCAAAGGAGTTTTACCACTTGCGCAAATTCCACCCCAGACTATGACCGACTTTGGATATTGGTGATATTCAACAATTGCCGATTGCTTGGAGCGTCCACAGCCCAAATTCAATCGTTTTGGGAGTTATGAACTTGTTGAACCGCAAAGAGCTTCTCATCAGTGGAAAGGAATCTCTCCCCTCGCTGACTTGCGGCCCGTCTCAAAAGTTTTCGGCGTCTTTGGAGCCGTACGAGTTCGTTTCTTTCATTGAGGAGCTGAAATTTTCGCAACTTCTAAGGCTTCAGTCCAAGCTCCGTTTTTGCAATTCGTCTCACCTATCTGACATATATTCTGATGTTACGAGCGATTTTCTCATGGAAACCATCGGATTCCTCTGGACTCACTTTTCGATGGCCTTACGATTCGTTCAAATGTTTATAGTGCGTTTTTCTCTCACTTCCTGGATGTCGACCATTATTGCCAAGCTCTTTCAAACGCAAATTGCATTAAACACTGTTTGCCAGGTACTGTAAGCAAATGAATGACTTCACACTTTCGTCTGCTTTGCTGAAACAACTCTAAAACAGCAGACCTTTTGCTCGACATTATCAAAAACACATAAAGTTACAACTAAGAAATGTATTAAAAATATTTTATTATTCAAGTGGTGAATAAAGAAGCATGAAAATACCAATTAAAAGAAAT